>JAVTVY010051803.1:0-28063 GCA_036873755.1 Hanleya hanleyi
GAAATTCTGTAAATGAATTAGAAGTATTTGTCAAAATATCTTCTCTGAGCGCCTATTTAAGGAGGGGGACGAGCGGTGGGGGTAAGCGAGCGTGTGAACGTACAAAAACATCTCTAGTACGGAGAAAAATGAAAAAAATAATCCAAATACGAAGAACGAAGAAAAACAATTCGTGAATATTTCAAGTGTGTCTTCTTTTAGCTACCACGCTGTTGAATAATGCTGTTAATGTCAGTACATGCAGCGGAGTAAACATCGTAAAACGTTGGAAATTGTGCACAGTTGACAACATATTTCATTAGATAGGCCTACTCCAAAACTGTAACTAAAATAATCCATATAAGTAACGTGGGTGATATTTAAGGACGGTTTTCGGATGTGGATTTATAAAAATATTTATAGGCCTATATCGCCATTGGAATTTCAAAATTGGACTACGGAATCGAAGAAGGGGATTTGTGGGGATTTTTTCAGCACGTGTCATAAATGAACCAACGAAAGAAGAAAGTGGATGCAGTTCCAATGCTTTCTGAATGCTAGTAAAGGAACCCTTGAAGGCCCAGGCTTCAAAAATAAGCAATTTTGACTTAGGTCTGCAGCCGAAGCCAGATGCACAGCAGAGCTGGGAAGGCTGTAACACTGGTTACAGTGATGCTCTACTTCTTCTTACAGAAGAGCTGAATCCGCTAGAGTTGCGTCCCATCTTGCAGGCAAGCGTTTATACGAAGATGAGCGAATTTATGAACGGGGAACGTAGAAAAGTAACGAGTCTCACAACGGAACGCAAATTATAACTTGATGGGACAGAGAATTAAAAAGAGGAAAATACGATGAACGTGGAATACGTCCAGAATGTGTGTACGCAAAATTAGTTTTTCTCAGAACTGAGAACGGATAATGAAAATTACTCGATTCCGAGCAAAATATTGCCCAGATCCGATGTCAGAGGAGTGACATTCATCGGCTTATAGAAATGGTTTAAGAAGGAAGTTATTTCTACATACCCATAACCATAAAATTCAATTTATTGAAAAAATTAACAAAAACAAATAGAACTGCAAGCAGTTAAGATGGCTTCCATATCTAGACTGTTGTTGCAATTGCGATAACATTGTTTCATGCGCAGAAATCTATGGTGTACGTTGTTAAAAACATGACACAAATTCAGAAATGGATTTAGACCTTCAAAAAACACCTTTTCCTGGTCAGCAGGATATGGGAAACAGGTTTATAGCCTTTGTTTGCGCCCTAGATGGCTCCTTCATCGAACCGAAAATGTTAGTACGTTAAAATAGGTACAGAAAACTGTCCCTAGAGTCCAGAAGAGACTTGAATGAAGAAAGTGGTGCTTGGAAATTAGTCGCCCCGAAATAGCGCTTCTCAACTTTTGCTTTTGTTGAGTATAGTTTCAGCCATAAGCTCAGACCTATTCAAATGTCACGTTCTATAATACCTCTGAAATTAATAAGGCGATCATGCTGAAATTTCACTGGCATTATACCCGAAATACACTGAATATGTATGCCAAATATCGGAACTAATCAAACTCGTCGTTTGTGTAATATCAAAGCAAAAGGCACTTTTGATACATTATGCGATTTTTAGCAATCTTATAGCTTCTATGAGAAAAATGAATGACAAAATCTGGTAGAATAATAATAAAAATAATCCGACAATCTTAGTAAGTCTTCCAAGAATTGGAAGCATTAATTAGAGGTGGTCATGTATCCACTTATCAGTTTAACGTAATCGACGTACATTGCATCGAAGATAACCAGATTATTTACGACCATACCAAGGAGGAACAAACATGTATTACCCTGGCTAATTCTCAAAAATCTCTTTGAAAGTACCCACAATTGTCAAATATAATGCCCTATAGAATTTATTTATTTGAATTTTTTCGTGAAATAGATTATCTCGATCTGCGTAGTGCGTATCCGTTAGGAAAGTAAAGACCAACTTGTTTGCTTTAAATTTACAACAGGCCCAAATGCGCAAAACAGCAAGTTTGAAAGCCCGTTGTAAGACCGTTCCCTGAGTATCTGGGTATATAATACAACTGGTGCTCAGTTTACAGTACCACAAAGTTCCTCATGGACTTTGCTGGGACCAGTCTACGAAACCAATTCTAGATCTGTCTCTCGACAGGCGTGGTTGCATCGAATATTTGAGGAAAGCGTAACCTCTGATAGCATTAGGATCATGATGCATTCCTCCCTTTATGAAGCGGTGGAGGCTGGGAACACATGTAGCTCAAGAACTGGTTACTGGTATAGGGGTAGCAGCCTATCCAGTGATGGAGTGGAGAGGACTTAAGTCTTGAACGTGATGCATGCCCAGAGCCACCAGCGCGAATGTGTTTTGTACTAATTTGTTACAAATTTCCTTTTTTCGTTAAATGTGAAAAAACTGTAAAAATAAAACAAAATACAAATTTCCAATCTCCAATGAGACGTACAAATCGATGCATCGATGGAAAATAACAAAAACAAATGTTAGAGGGAAAAAACAAAACATTAGGGTTCTACCGAGATTTGAACTCGGATCGCTGGATTTAGAGCCCAGCGTGCTAACCACCATTACACCACGGAACGATCATGTATGTCAGACGTCCGCTTTTATTGCTGGACTCTTCACGCTCATGAATATTTATCACATACTACGCTTGCTTCCATTATAAGCCAGGGACATTGTGGTAGCATGTCTCTGGTGCAGCGAATGTGGTGATGGCGCCTCCTTGATTCACAATTTCCAAACCCGGTCCCCGCTCCGTAAGCGAAGAGGGCCAGCATTTCTCGAGGAATGACGGTAAATTTTGGTTGGCCCTGAAAAGGGCCGTTGAAAGAGCGACATGCGCTTTTACCGGGATTGAGACCGTTTCCAAACACCGTTTTGATACCGTACGGTATTATCACTCAGTCATAGATGGTTTGGAATTTCGTAAAAGATTTGAACAAATATATATCAATTTGTGTATTTTCAATTCTGGTTTATGCACACCCAAACTGTTTATCGAACTATCTGATTTTGGCTGTTTCTGTCGTGCATGGACACTGGCGGGAAATTCTGTAAATGAATTAGAAGTATTTGTCAAAAAATCTTCTCTGAGCGCCTATTTAAGGAGGGGGACGAGCGGTGGGGGTAAGCGAGCGTGTGAACGTTAAAAAACATCTCTAGTGCGGAGAAAAATGAAAAAAATAATCCAAATACGAAGAACGAAGAAAAAACAATTCGTGAATATTTCAAGTGTGTCTTCTTTTAGCTACCACGCTGTTGAATAATGTAGTTAATGTCAGTACATGCAGCGGAGTAAACATCGTAAAACGTTGGAAATTGTGCACAGTTGACGACATATTTCATTATATAGGCCTACTCCAAAACTGTAACCAAAATAACCCATATAAGTAACGTGGGTGATATTTAAGGACGGTTTTCGGATGTGGATTTATAAAAATATTTATAGGCCTATATCGCCCTTGGAATTTCAAAATTGGACTACGGAATCGAAGAAGAGGATTTGTGGGGATTTTTTCAGCACGTGTCATAAATGAACCAACGAAAGAAGAAAGTGGATGCAGTTCCAATGCTTTCTGAATGCTAGTAAGGGCCCTTAGTGAGCTTCCAAAAATGGCACCAATTACTGCCCAAGCCAGTCTGCTTGCTCCAATAGATACCCGGCGAGCTGGAGAATGACTTACTGGTTACAGCGATGCTCCTCTCACTTCTTCTTACAGAAGAGCTGAATCCGCTAGAGTTGCGTCCCATCTTGCAGGCAAGCAATTTATACGAGATTGACGGTATGAACGGGAACGTAAATAACGAATCTCACAAAACGAGGAACGCAAATTATAACTTGATGGGACAGAGAATTAAAAATAGGAAAATACGATGAACGTGGAATACGTCCAGAATGTGTGTACGCAAAATTAGTTTTTCTCAGAACTGAGAACGGATAATGAAAATTACTCGATTCCGAGCAAAATATTGCCCAGATCCGATGTCAGAGGAGTGACATTCATCGGCTTATAGAAATGGTTTAAGAAGGAAGTTATTTCTACATACCCATAACCATAAAATTCAATTTATTGAAAAAATTAACAAAAACAAATAGAACTGCAAGCAGTTAAGATGGCTTCCATATCTAGACTGTTGTTGCAATTGCGATAACATTGTTTCATGCGCAGAAATCTATGGTGTACGTTGTTAAAAACATGACACAAATTCAGAAATGGATTTAGACCTTCAAAAAACACCTTTTCCTGGTCAGCAGGATATGGGAAACAGGTTTATAGCCTTTGTTTGCGCCCTAGATGGCTCCTTCATCGAACCGAAAATGTTAGTACGTTAAAATAGGTACAGAAAACTGTCCCTAGAGTCCAGAAGAGACTTGAATGGAGAAAGTGGTGCTTGGAAATTAGTCGCCCCGAAATAGCGCTTCTCAACTTTTGCTTTTGTTGAGCATAGTTTCAGCCATAAGCTCAGACCTATTCAAATGTCACGTTCTATAATACCTCTGAAATTAATAAGGCGATCATGCTGAAATTTCACTGGCATTATACCCGAAATACACTGAATATGTATGCCAAATATCGGAACAATCCGACTCGTCGTTTGTGTAATATCAAACAAAGGCACTTTTGATACATTATGCGATTTTTAGCAATCTTATAGCTTCTGAGAAAAATGAATGACAAAATCTGGTAGAATAATAATAAAAATAATCAAAACAATCTTAGTAAGTCTTCCAAAGAATTGGAAGCATTAATTAGAATTTGGTCATGTATCCACTTATCAGCTTAACGTAATCGACGTACATTGCATCGAAGATAACCAGATTATTTACGACCATACCAAGGGGAACAAACATGTATTACCCTGGCTAATTCTCAAAATCTCTTTGAAAATATTCACCCACAATTGTCAAATATAATGCCCTATAGAATTCTTCTTGAATTTTTCGTGAAATAGATTTATCCTCGATCTGCGTAGTGCGTATCCGTTAGGAAAGTAAAGACCAACTTGTTTGCTTTAAATTTACAACAGGCCCAAATGCGCAAAACAGCAAGTTTGAAAGCCCGTTGTAAGACCGTTCCCTGAGTATCTGGGTATATAATACAACTGGTGCTCAGTTTACAGTACCACAAAGTTCCTCATGGACTTTGCTGGGACCAGTCTACGAAACCAATTCTAGATCTGTCTCTCGACAGGCGTGGTTGCATCGAATATTTGAGGAAAGCGTAACCTCTGATGGCATTAGGATCATGATGCATTCCTCCCTTTATGAAACGGTGGAGGCTGGGAACACATGTAGCTCAAGAACTGGTTACTGGTATAGGGGTAGCAGCCTATCCAGTGATGGAGTGGAGAGGACTTAAGTCTTGAACGTGATGCATGCCCAGAGCCACCAGCGCGAATGTGTTTTGTACTAATTTGTTACAAATTTCCTTTTTTCGTTAAATGTGAAAAAAAAACTGTAAAAATAAAACAAAATACAAATTTCCAATCTCCAATGAGACGTACAAATCGATGCATCGATGGAAAATAACAAAAACAAATGTCAGAGGGAAAAACAAAACATTAGGGTTCTACCGAGATTTTAACTCGGATCGCTGGATTTAGAGCCCAGCGTGCTAACCATTACACCACGGAACGATCATGTATGTCCAGACGTCCGCTTTGTGCTGGACTCTTCACGCTCATGAATATTTATCACATACTACGCTTGCTTCCATTATAAGCCAGGGACATTGTGTTAGCATGTCTCTGGTGCAGCGAGAATGTGAATTAGTGCTGTAGTCTAATTTCCAAACCCGGTCCGCTCCGTAAGCGAAGAGGGCCAGTATTTCTCGAGGAATGACGGTCAATTTTGGTTGGCCCTGAAAAGGGCCGTTGAAAGAGCGACATGCGCTTTTACCGGGATTGAGACCGTTTCCAAACACCGTTTTGATACCGTACGGTATTATCACTCAGTCATAGATGGTTTTGAATTTCGTAAAAGATTTGAACAAATATATATCAATTTGTGTATTTTCAATTCTGGTTTATGCACACCCAAACTGTTTATCGAACTATCTGATTTGGCTGTTTCTGTCGTGCATGGACACTGGCGGGAAATTCTGTAAATGAATTAGAAGTATTTGTCAAAAAATCTTCTCTGAGCGCCTATTTAAGGAGGGGGACGAGCGGTGGGGGTAAGCGAGCGTGTGAACGTTAAAAAACATCTCTAGTGCGGAGAAAAATGAAAAAAATAATCCAAATACGAAGAACGAAGAAAAAACAATTCGTGAATATTTCAAGTGTGTCTTCTTTTAGCTACCACGCTGTTGAATAATGTTGTTAATGTCAGTACATGCAGCGGAGTAAACATCGTAAAACGTTGGAAATTGTGCACAGTTGACGACATATTTCATTATATAGGCCTACTCCAAAACTGTAACCAAAATAACCCATATAAGTAACGTGGGTGATATTTAAGGACGGTTTTCGGATGTGGATTTATAAAAATATTTATAGGCCTATATCGCCCTTGGAATTTCAAAATTGGACTACGGAATCGAAGAAGAGGATTTGTGGGGATTTTTTCAGCACGTGTTATAAATGAACCAACGAAAGAAGAAAGTGGATGCAGTTCCAATGCTTTCTGAATGCTAGTAAGGGCCCTTAGTGAGCTTCCAAAAATGGCACCAATTACTGCCCAAGCCAGTCTGCTTGCTCCAATAGATACCCGGCGAGCTGGAGAATGACTTACTGGTTACAGTGATGCTCCTCTCACTTCTTCTTACAGAAGAGCTGAATCCGCTAGAGTTGCATCCCATCTTGCAGGCAAGCAATTTATACGAGATTGACGGTATGAACGGGAACGTAAATAACGAATTTCACAAAACGAGGAACGCAAATTATAACTTGATGGGACAGAGAATTAAAAATAGGAAAATACGATGAACGTGGAATACGTCCAGAATGTGTGTCGCAAAATTAGTTTTTCTCAGAACTGAGAACGGATAATGAAAATTACTCGATTCCGAGCAAAATATTGCCCAGATCCGATGTCAGAGGAGTGACATTCATCGGCTTATAGAAATGGTTTAAGAAGGAAGTTATTTCTACATACCCATAACCATAAAATTCAATTTATTGAAAAAATTAACAAAAACAAATAGAACTGCAAGCAGTTAAGATGGCTTCCATATCTAGACTGTTGTTGCAATTGCGATAACATTGTTTCATGCGCAGAAATCTATGGTATACGTTGTTAAAAACATGACACAAATTCAGAAATGGATTTAGACCTTCAAAAAACACCTTTTCCTGGTCAGCAGGATATGGGAAACAGGTTTATAGCCTTTGTTTGCGCCCTAGATGGCTCCTTCATCGAACCGAAAATGTTAGTACGTTAAAATAGGTACAGAAAACTGTCCCTAGAGTCCAGAAGAGACTTGAATGGAGAAAGTGGTGCTTGGAAATTAGTCGCCCTGAAATAGCGCTTCTCAACTTTTGCTTTTGTTGAGTATAGTTTCAGCCATAAGCTCAGACCTATTCAAATGTCACGTTCTATAATACCTCTGAAATTAATAAGGCGATCATGCTGAAATTTCACTGGCATTATACCCGTAATATACTGAATATGTATGCCAAATATCGAAACAATCCGACTCGTCGTTTGTGTAATATCAAACAAAGGCACTTTTGATACATTATGCGATTTTTAGCAATCTTATAGCTTCTGAGAAAAATGAATGACAAAATCTGGTAGAATAATAATAAAAATAATCAAAACAATCTTAGTAAGTCCTCCAAAGAATTGGAAGCATTAATTAGAATTTGGTCATGTATCCACTTATCGGTTTAACGTAATCGACGTACATTGCATCGAAGATAACCAGATTATTTACGACCATACCAAGGGAAACAAACATGTATTACCCTGGCTAATTCTCAAAATCTCTTTGAAAATATTCACCCACAATTGTCAAATATAATGCCCTATAGAATTTTTCTTGAATTTTTCGTGAAATAGATTTATCCTCGATCTGCGTAGTGCGTATCCGTTAGGAAAGTAAAGACCAACCTGTTTGCTTTAAATTTACAACAGGCCCAAATGCGCAAAACAGCAAGTTTGAAGGTCCGTTGTAAGACCGTTCCCTGAGTATCTGGGTATATAATTACAAGCGTCTAGTCCGTCATTCATAATCCAGCCGTCGTCCATTAGAGAATATCCGCGTCCATAATCCAAAGACCTATTCCATTTCCATATAACAGTATTAGCACCAAATTCAAAAAGACAAAAGTATACATAAACATAGGCTTGTTTCCTGCAAGAGAGAAGCGGTCAACAATTTTCAATGATGCCGGCAAGATATCATGATGTTCCAAAATATCAAATCCGTATCGCTGATCAGTACTCTTAATCCATAATATTCGTTATAGAGTCGTCATCTAAAAATGATGTACCTCAGCCACGCTTTGATTGTGACTGTTCATATGAGTACCATGAGGATCTTGAAGTACATGGGCTCATACGGCCCCTAGCCCCGGGTTAAGCGGAATTAGACACATGATACGAAACGTAGCGCCATAGATCTTGCACGCTACGTTCGTATTTTGCTATCAGCATGCGATATGTATCGCCAAATTTGAGAAACTTTGAGTGGAGGCGCTGGGAGGAATAGCCCTTTTTTATAAGTTTCTGCAACAATGTTTTGTGACGTTGATTAAAATCGTCACATTTAACACAGGATCTAGCAAATGCTACTAGGCGAGATATGTATACGCCATATGCAGGTCCCACTGGAATATTACTGTCCAGAAAGGAATAGTTTACGATGTCGAAATTGTAATCATCTCTTTTGTCATAAAGTCGACGAGAGAGAATGCCCGCTTCATTTTTATAGAGATAGAGATCTAAATATGATGTGCCTGTAGGGCTATCTGTAGTTTCCTTCAAATCCAGTGAAGGTGGATATATATCCTTCACTGCGTCATTTATATAGCGATTATCCACAGCGAGAAGATCGTCTATATAGCGTTTGGTGAATGAGAAGGAATGGGCTTTGAGTGGATCGGTTTTTGAAAGCGCCAGCATATAGTCATATTCATAAGAGAACAGATACAGGTCAGCCAACAGGGGTGCACAATTAGTACCCATTTGAATACCTATATGCTGCTGATATATTGTGTTGCCAAATTTCACATAGATATTTTTAATGAGAAATTCAAGCAACTCTATAAACAAGGAAACATCCCATGAATGATATCTCTTGTATGTAGTCGAGCTAAAGAATGCTTTATGGCTTCCGACATCAATATATCTACGATCAGTTTTCTTGAACACATATACTATTAATGAACTTAGACGGTCAATAAGGTCCTGATGAGGGATTGTAGTATAGAGAGTCGAGAAATCCCATGTGGATACATGTCTGTACGGTATGTGACCTTTAGCATCAAGTTCTTCCGTAAGACATTTTGAGTTTTCAATATCCACATACATTCAACGCCAGAGTTCTTGAAAATAGTGGCGCAATACCTTTCCCAAAATGCTTTTACCTCCTGAAGGGCCCTCGTCAATAGGGTTGAAAGAAGCTTAGTGGTGCAGCTTCTAGAACCAGCTATGAATCTAGCTTTGTATGGTGATTTATGCATTTTGGGAGTCCAGTATATTTTTGGTATGTCGCTATGATTGGTTGGAAGACAAATACCTCTTTCCCTGAGAAACTTTTTGTGATTGTTAAATAAATCTTCCAGAGTAAATGCAGTTTGGGAGTAAGTAGATGTAAAATAATTATTTGAGAAACTCTATGTGTTTGTTATATAAATCTTCCAGAGTAAATGCCGGTTAGGTACGTAGACGTATTGGATGACGGTATGTTAATACCCATTAGAAATAGCTGAGCCGCTTGGTGGTAGAGTGTTGAAGTGTTTGAATAGATCCACTAATTAGCATTAGGGAGTAAAGGAGATAGGTGACTACGAGGAAACGCTATGTTCTCATATTGGTAACTTAATATTTCAACCTTGATTTTTCGTCGTCGTCAGAAGTGCAAATGAGAGCAGACAGTATTACAATTCATATACACTTTGTTTGCAGTTCATACTGCAATATCGTGTGCGAGTACTCGATTGAAATGAACAATTCTTTTTGAGAACGTAGAAAACGTATGCAAGCTGCATGATGTAGAATTGGATTTTCTATCTCTAAACACGAGTTAATTCCAGTGTTTTGCGGTTTCAACTATGCAGCATTTAGATAATAGAATATTAGCTGCGTGACTTAAATTGGGTGATAATGGACAATAGTTGAGGTCTCGATGCTCCGAGCGCGGGAGCTTCGAGCTCGAAACTCCCAAAAGCTCGGAGCGTAGAGCTCTGTGCTTGCAAGAACTCGGAGTTCCCGGTTTTGTCGCCGACTATGTAGCTCAATGGACAGGTGAACAAGAGACGAAAATTTGTTCTACACGTGCTGATCATTTATTTTATCGGACTCGAATAATTGGCATCCACATACACATCCCTCTTCCAGATCAGTCTGAAGTTATATAACCGTTTCTCACAAAGAGCTGTGTTCACAGATGTTTACAATACCTGACCTAAGGGGTCATTAAATAGAATCTCGGAAATAGCTTTGTCAAAACAAACAGGATTTAAAATCAGAACACATCATAATATATTAAGTTTGCATGCACACAAATTACAAAAAATTGGTGACTGAAAAGTCGAATTTTTAGAATTTCTCCTTAACAAATTAGGGGAAAACCGATATGGTATTTCAGTCTGACAGTTGGTTTTTTACCTCCGTCTGAATCTTCCGCCATAAAATTGTCATATGGGGAACCCACGAAATGTGTGATTTCCAATAGGGCTTGCAATGGTTCCCGACGAAAGTTTGAGGCCACATTTTGGACACTTTTGAAATAATGGGGAACCCTCATTGGAATGCATTTCAATCGGCCTTGCTTCTGTTTAGTCAGGTTCCCATCTCCCATCATGCTTCACCACTTTCCCGTAATGGGATGCCCGCTTCCAGCGGGAGATTCAACATGGCGGATCTCCAGGTTGTAGAGATAGACGATGCAATTTTTGCCGTTTTTCTGATGAGTTTATTACCGACATTTATGACATTACCACACAATGATTCCTAGTACACCACACGCCATTTCTATATATCTCAAAGTATTTATCGGCTGATGACTTATGTCCAAGCCAACCAAATAGTCCCTGTTGTTGTTGCATATCAAATGATTGGGAGGTCATACACCCACTGACTGTGGAAGACATTGGCCCAAATTATGCAAATAATAGCACAATGGACGATGCCCTGATTTTACTGATACTTATATATATAATAGCTGACGATATCTACCAGCCTGGTTGATAAAAAACAATTATTTTAAACTTTTCTGATCAGTTCAATTTCCTTGAAGGGAGGGAGGGGGGGGGGGGTGTTAGGCTATTTATTTTGGCATGAATTTCTTGTGCATTTATACAATTTTTACCAGCATTATTGTAATGAAGCATCAAATCATAGTTTATTGTTTGTCAAACCACATGTGTCTCTGTGACACTGAATTAAAAATTATTCTTGAATCTATCAAATTACCTTGACTCAGGATACCATTCTCAGCTTTCTACGTTTACAATTCATTTAAAATGAACGAGTGAAAACAGAGGATTTTGCAGAAGTACCAATTACATCTACCTGCATTTCATGAGTTTGTATTTAATAAAGCTGATAAATAATATACATATACTTTTTATGCTAATTTTTGTTTAAGATATAACATTGTAAACCTTTTCTTTTAATTTATCTCATATAGTTTATTGATATCCACATTGTGTGCTGGGACACATGTATGCCACAAAACCCATTGGAAGTATAATGCAGTTTCAATCCGGCTGGTATGTATCCTATACTACATGTATTAATACTGATGTATTATGGCAGGCCATTAGTATTTTACACAATCCTCAAGTTTGCACATACATCATCAGATATCTTTTGATGAAAAGTAATTTGCTTATTCTGAATTGTAGTTAAAATAAAGGCGTATCTACATTCCACATGTATATTATTGAATTGGAAGAAATTTTGTAAACTTATGAAACAACTTCTTTCAAATTTCAAAGATTTTTGACCGATAGCATGGAGAACCTTTCCCAAACCATTGCTCCATAGAGAAGTTACTGATATAAACAATCCTGTTCTAGATTATAATTTCCTGGCTTCTTCTCATGCTCCTGCCACTAAAATGAACATCATTGAACCAACCAGTGGCCAAGATCCATCATCGTTCTTCAGGATTCATATTATTGATCACTCATGTATAGACTGGATTAAGTTCTCATAGTACTCATTCCATACGTGTACGAAGTCTTGTAACAGGGTCATGTCCCAGTACTATTAAGTACAAGTATGTTGTATGAAAGGTGAGATTATATATATGATATATACATCATCATGATCATTTTCCTACGAAGTAGGCTCTCATTTGCAAATTGTCCCGAAGTCAGTGAGTCCATCCGAATCTTTTCTTCGGTAAAATAAGGAGAACCGTTGACATTAGAACCTTGATTGTTGGCGTGAACGTGCATTAGGGGACTGTTATCAGCAAATTCTGAGCTGACCTACTTTTGATGAAAATTTAACCTATTCAGGTGACCTATAACAGTACGCTTGGACCCCCAAGTCATCTAGATGACCTATAACATTACGCTTGGACCCCCAAGTCATCTTCCTCCTCCTGCTGCTTAGGTCCTGTGACGTTAATCTCACTACTCATGTCTATAGATAAAATTCTTCACCTCTACCAGTATATTCAATACTTGAACTGGTATAATGGATTACATCTGGTTGTGTATGATGAAAGAATGAAATATAATAAAGGACATAAACATTTCAATGAACTGAGTTTTGATATTAAATGTATACAATTGATTCCAACCTGCAGGTTATGGATTCAGCACTTCTGATATAAGACGCAACATGACTGTTACACAATGCATGTACTGTATGAACTGGAAGTACCAAATACAGACTATTGATTGGTTTAGCTGGGTCAGAAAGGTGTGGAATGACAGAGGTGGTGAAAATCAGAGCCGATGATTGGCCACATAATATTTTGTAAACCATCACCACCCCCATTGGATATCAGCCGATTCCACAGGAATTAAACATTACGCATGTAATGACCACCTGCAGAGTCCCTAGGTTAATATTTTCCATTAAGACAACTCTTTCATTTCTAAACAAAGGGCAATGGAATAAATAATGGTCAACTGTTTCATCTTCATGTCCACAGTCACAGCAAGTAGTTTGTGAAAGGAAGTTATTGAACAGGTGTCGTTTTAAATTGCTACATCCGTTTCGAAGACGACAAAGAAGAATATTTTCTTTGCGACAACATGCATAAAACCAGCTATTATTATTTTTATTATTGTAATTACATGTGGTGAGATGTAAATAAAAATCATACTACTACTGTATTCCCCTACCCTATTGCCTCGAGGGACCCTATTGCCTCGACGGACCCTATTGCCTCGACGGAAGTCTTTGCGCTCATCCGGCGCTTGTTGTCACTCAGAGGAGTCGGACGGTTTCTTCTTGGTCTCGGGATTTGTATACACAAGTGCACTCAGTGGTACCGTTTGGTGGTACTCTACAATGGTACCGTTTGGTGGTACTCTACAGTATTTCACCCAATCAAAAATGAAAACACATTCATTTAAACACGTTTATATTTTATGTTGCTCAAAGGAGATCATTTGAATTCGATCTAGAATACTCAATAAATAAAGTAATATTCACCTGTTTTAATCTTATTGTGTGTATAACATTTCAATAGAAAGGAAAAGTTGTGGGGTTTTAACCAAATCAACTTGCGGTTTATACGTTTAAATATTCGAAAAGAAAGCAGTGCTTTTCTAAAGTTGTCCTAGGTAAAAATGTTTATTTTTAATAAACCTCTGTATCCGTGCCTAATCTCTCCTATATAATATACATGTATATAAACCTCTGTATCCGTGCCTAATCTCCTATATAATATACATGTATATAAACCTCTGTATCCGTGCCTAATCTCCTATATAATATACATGTATATAAACCTCTGTATCCGTGCCTAATCTCCTATATAATATACATGTATATAAACCTCTGTATCCGTGCCTAATCTCGTATATAATATACATGTATATAAACCTCTGTATCCGTGCCTAATCTCGTATATAATATACATGTATATAAACCTCTGTATCCGTGCCTAATCTCCTATATAATATACATGTATATAAACCTCTGTATCCGTGCCTAATCTCGTATATAATATACATGTATATAAACCTCTGTATCCGTGCCTAATCTCCTATATAATATACATGTATATAAACCTCTGTATCCGTGCCTAATCTCCTATATAATATACATGTATATAAACCTCTGTATCCGTGCCTAATCTCTATATAATATACATGTATATAAACCTCTGTATCCGTGCCTAATCTCCTATATAATATACATGTATATAAACCTCTGTATCCGTGCCTAATCTCGTATATAATATACATGTATATAAACCTCTGTATCCGTGCCTAATCTCGTATATAATATACATGTATATAAATATCCGTGCCTAACCATGTATATCTGTATCCGTGCCTAATCTCGTATATAATATACATGTATATAAACCTCTGTATCCGTGCCTAATCTCGTATATAATATACATGTATATAAACCTCTGTATCCGTGCCTAATCTCCTATATAATATACATGTATATAAACCTCTGTATCCGTGCCTAATCTCGTATATAATATACATGTATATAAACCTCTGTATCCGTGCCTAATCTCCTATATAATATACATGTATATAAACCTCTGTATCCGTGCCTAATCTCCTATATAATATACATGTATATAAACCTCTGTATCCGTGCCTAATCTCGTATATAATATACATGTATATAAACCTCTGTATCCGTGCCTAATCTCGTATATAATATACATGTATATAAACCTCTGTATCCGTGCCTAATCTCGTATATAATATACATGTATATAAACCTCTGTATCCGTGCCTAATCTCGTATATAATATACATGTATATAAACCTCTGTATCCGTGCCTAATCTCGTATATAATATACATGTATATAAACCTCTGTATCCGTGCCTAATCTCGTATATAATATACATGTATATAAACCTCTGTATCCGTGCCTAATCTCCTATATAATATACATGTATATAAACCTCTGTATCCGTGCCTAATCTCCTATATATAGTATACATGTATATAAACCTCTGTATCCGTGCCTAATCTCGTATATAATATACATGTATATAAACCTCTGTATCCGTGCCTAATCTCGTATATAATATACATGTATATAAACCTCTGTATCCGTGCCTAATCTCGTATATAATATACATGTATATAAACCTCTGTATCCGTGCCTAATCTCCTATATAATATACATGTATATAGTGTTTGAATCCTAAACTCTGATTCGTCCTACAACGGTTCAGACTTCACAACTGATATTCATTTTCAGAGATTTCAACCTAAAATTCAGGACAATTCCTGGATTAACTGATGACGACTATCTCATTGAGATAATTCCTGGACTAACTGATGGAGACTATGTTATTGACATACTTCTTGGATTAACTGACGAAGACTAGATCATTAACATAATTTCTGGATTAGCTGATGAAGACTATCTCATTGACATAATTCCTGGATTAACTGATGAAGACTTATCATTGACATAATTCTTGGTTTAACTGATGAAGACTACATCATTGACATAATTCTTGGATTAAATGATGAAGATTATCCGATTGAGATAATACCTGGATTAACTGATGAATACTCTATCATTGAGATAATTCCCGGGTTAACTGATGAAGACTATCTCATTGACAAAATTCCCAGATTAACTGATGAAGACTATCTGATTGAGATACTACCTGGATTAACTGATGAAGACTATCCCATTGAGAACATTCCTGGATTAACTGACGACTATCTCATTGACATAATTCCTGAATTAACTGATGAAGACTACATCATTGACATAATTCTTGGATCAACTGATGAAGACTATATCATTGACATAATTCCTGGATTAACTGATGCAGACTATGTCATTGACATAATTCTTGGATTAACTGACGAAGACTATCTCATTGAGATAATTCCTGGATTAACTGATGAAGACTATCCCATTGAGAACATTCCTGGATTAACTGATGAAGAATATGTCATTGAAATAATTCCTGGATGAAGACTATCCCATCGAGAACATTCCTGGATTAACTGATGCAGACAATCCCATTGAGATAATTCCTGGATTAACTGATGAAGACTATATCATTGCCATAATTCTTGAATTAACTGATGAAGACTATATCTTTGACATAATTCTTGGATTAACTGATGAAGACTATATCATTGCCATAATTCTTGAATTAACTGATGAAGACTATATCTTTGACATAATTCTTGAATTAACTGATGAAGACTATATCTTTGACATAATTCTTGAATTAACTGATGAAGACTATATCTTTGACATAATTCTTGAATTAACTGATGAAGACTATATCTTTGACATAATTCTTGGATTAACTGATGAAGACTATATCTTTGACATAATTCTTGGATTAACTGATGAAGACTATATCTTTGACATAATTCTTGAATTAACTGATGAAGACTATATCTTTGACATAATTCTTGAATTAACTGATGAAGACTATATCTTTGACATAATTCTTGAATTAACTGATGAAGACTATATCTTTGACATAATTCTTGAATTAACTGATGAAGACTATATCTTTGACATAATTCTTGAATTAACTGATGAAGACTATATCTTTGACATAATTCTTGAATTAACTGATGAAGACTATATCTTTGACATAATTCTTGAATTAACTGATGAAGACTATATCTTTGACATAATTCTTGAATTAACTGATGAAGACTATATCTTTGACATAATTCTTGAATTAACTGATGAAGACTATATCTTTGACATAATTCTTGGATTAACTGATGAAGACTATATCTTTGACATAATTCCTGGATTAACTGATGAAGACTATATCTTTGACATAATTCTTGGAATTAACTGATGAAGACTATATCTTTGACATAATTCTTGAATTAACTGATGAAGACTATATCTTTGACATAATTCTTGAATTAACTGATGAAGACTATATCTTTGACATAATTCTTGAATTAACTGATGAAGACTATATCTTTGACATAATTCTTGAATTAACTGATGAAGACTATATCTTTGACATAATTCCTGGATTAACTGATGAAGACTATATCTTTGACATAATTCCTGGATTAACTGATGAAGACTATATCTTTGACATAATTCTTGAATTAACTGATGAAGACTATATCTTTGACATAATTCTTGGATTAACTGACGAAGACTATATCATTGAGATAATTCCCGGGTTAATTGATGAAGACTATCTCAGTGACAAAATTCCCAGATTAACTGATGAAGACTCTATCATTGACTTAATTCTTGGATCAAATGATGAAGATTATCCGATTGAGATAATACCTGGATTAACTGATGAAGTGCGGAGAAAACCTTTACACCGCGGTGGAAACCTTTGTAGATGTTTATAGAAAATAGGCGAAAAATTGAGAAAATACGCTAGAAAACCAGGAAAAGTATTAAAAAATGTAAAAAAACTATTTTAAAAACTCGATGTCCCCTATGGGCCACCGTACCACCAAGAATAATGTCAACTGAGAATTAGGATATTGGAAATCGTTCATTCAGGAATATACGATTATATTGCTGAAGTGGTTATCACGTGACTTCATGATCAAAGATACCGCTGATGAGTTTACCGAAGTATCCGTCTGTCATTAAACACCTGCCAATTGTCAACAGAATGGAATTTAGGCATTGTTCGACAAATCAACATTTTCATTGTTTGCGGACGGAAATAAACAGAGGCGTCAGTAATATGTGTGCAGATTGAGTCAGACTTACCCCCATTCTTATCTGCACCATGTCAATATGCTGTGTTAAACAAGCAAAAAAAAAAAAAAAACAGGCTTAAACAACAGATTGCCAGAGGACTAAGGTAGATCTCGAATATACACGACAATGATATTAGTGTAATATCAGAATACATATATCAATCCCATCAGGCATTGGATGTATTTTTATATTGCATCATTTTTATATTTCTCGCCCCCTTCAGCCACAAGACATCATTTCTACAATAATTTCACCACCCCGTGGCACGGATGCGAACAATGTCTTGTTAATTACAGGATCTTTCAGCGGTCTTTGGTGGTATGCCATATGCTTGAATACATGGAAATAATTTTAAGAGAAAGAATAATTTACTGTCTGCGGGAATCGAACCAACGACCCCTCTAATCATTAGAGTGAAACACAAAAGCGCGAAAAATGTGGAAATATGGAGACAGCAGTCTGGGTTTAACTTACATCAAGAATGTATTCATATGCATATTTGTTTTTTCTTTCTTCAATTTTGCCCGTGACATGTAATTCTGATATCTTCCTTGTTGAAGATTTTAATTAACATCTTCCAGTATAGTTTTACTGATAACATGTTTTTCTTTTCGATATCTTATCACATTCCAAAGTATTTTTTATGCAAAACTCGCTTGATATGTTTAATCAGATAGCACAACACCTGCACCGCATCCGTCCAAAAATTAGGTCACGGATTCTTGCGAAGCAATAATTTGCTAACTGGGCATTTCTTTTTGACGAAAGAAATTATAGTTGGCTGCAAAGATTATTAAACAGTTAGCAGTGTTAATTCAGTTTCACCAGTCCTTTGATTATCACACAGTAAGAATTGACAAATAATTTATATTATATCATCTCATGCGCAGTATTTCGCGGGGTTCTCAAACGTCAACCGGTACATACAATTAAGGATCAATCTTAATCTCGTAATTTGGGTCTTTTAATATGGTATGATTCATTGCCGATTCCTTGAAATTAGCTTTTAGTACAAAGTACCGGTATATAAACGCATACTGGCGAATGTATCATCTCTTCACTGTTAACAGAATAAAGAAAGTTAATTTCGTTTAATATTCTGTTGCGTTTCTTTCGAATTTCTGTTTCTGTAACTGATCCAACACTAGCTTTCTTTGTCCCCTTATATTCGTTCTAAACAAAAGAAGACCTGATAGTTAACGTCAGTGGAAGAGGTTGGATAGAGAGATGGTGAAATGGAGATAGAGAAAAGGTGGAATGGAGCCTATATTGGACAGAGTTCCTGCATAGATGTAATCATCCAATCGATAGCCCCAGATAATTATTTGGTATTCATGCCGGGGCCATCAGACCATGTGTGTTCATGCAGAGAAGAAATGGATCGCTCCATGTCATTTCGATGTTCATTTCCTGTCTATCACGCGGTTGCCATGTCAACACACAAAGCACATCCGTTGATTGGGTTCTTTTCATTAGGCGAACGCCAATCAGGTCACGTCTCTCCATGTGTACGAGGATAATGGCCGTTTTTATTGAGCTTCATAGAGCGGTCATATCGATCGGTCAACATAGAGAACGTTATAACAGATCATGGAAGTCAGTTACCCGCTACTGGATGTCTGGACGCCAAGAAGCTTTTCTTTTATTTTACTGTTTTAAAGTGGACTGTTCGTCCGTATTGTCCAGTGTCTTATGTTAACACCTCGTATCTATAATGCAACAATTAAGCGACTCCGTCAAAAATAGAACTGGTGATTAGACTTCTGAATATAGGGCCTACACTACACTGATGTAGAAATACATCTGAATGATAAACTACTGGTATGTGTTTTTTTTTACAAAATGTGGAGATATAATGTTAGTGGTATAATCGACTTGTTAATGTAGAGACAAAAGTTGGTGGTTTAATCTGACTTTTTAATGTAGAGATATGTTGGTGATATAATCTGACATGTTAATATGGAGGCATATGTTGGTGGTATATAATCGGACTTCTTAGTGTAGAGACATATATTGGTGATATAATCTGACTTATTAATGTAGAGACATATTTTGTTGGTATAACCTGACCTCTTAATGTAGAGACATATGCTGGTGGTATAATCTGACCTGTTAACGTAGCGACATATTTTGGTGGTATAATGTGACCTGTTAACGCAGAGACATATGTCGGTAGTATAATCTTACCTATTAACGTAGAGACATATGTTGGTTTTATAATCTGACTTGTTAATATAGAGACATATGTTGGTGGTATAAGCTGTTCTGTTAATGTAGAGACATATGTTGGTGGTCTGACTTATAAATGTCGAGACATATGTTGGTGGTGTAATCTGACTTATCACTGTTGAGGCATATGTTGGCGCAGAGACGATAAAATGATTCATTGAACTGTCTCTGGTTGGTAGAATAATCTGTCCTGTTAATGTAGACACATGTTGGTGATATAATCGGACTTGTTACTGTAGAGACAACAGTTGAATAGTATAATGGTACTTATAATGTTGTAACTATTAAACATAGTTTGTCTTAAACGTGTCATTCTTTGTTAGTCATGTATACTACACAGACTAACACGGCTACCCCCGATTTTTATTAATAAGGTTGAGACATATAATGATGGTATCAGGCTTATGTTGATGGTATTTATGACTTGAAATGAGGAATAATCTGTCTGATGCATTTACACATATAACGATGCAATAATCTGACTAACACATATATAGGCCTATGTTGATGGTATACTATGAATTCATGAATGTAGAGATATATATACAGATGGTTTAATCTGACTTATGAATGTTGTGACACATGTTGATGGTAAAACTGACTTATGAATGTGGTATAATCTGACTGATATATGTGGAGACATACATGTATATTACAGGTATAATCTTACTCATGGGACATAGTTTGATGGTATAATCTTACTGATGAATATGGCGAAATGTGTGGATGGTATAATCTGACATATGAAGGGAGAGACATATATTGATGGTATAATCGGAATTATGGGACTTATGTTGGCGGTTGAATCTGACTTATGGGACTTATGTTGACAGTAGAATCTGACTTATGGGACTTATGTTGACAGTAGAATCTGACTTATGCGACATGTTGTAAACTATGAAATATTATTTTGAAGATTTGAACTCATCTATGATTTATTATATTGCATTTTGGCACATGTATGGATGCTAGGCTATGTTCAGTGTAGAGGGGCATAACTTCCTGACCAGTCTGAATGTATATAGTAGATGCTGTGATTTTCTCCAACTTGACCGAACAATAGAAGTCCGGCTATGGGGCATATGTTGATGATAGAATCTGACTTGTGGGACATATTTTCATGGTAGCCTATTAATTTGACATGAAGGTGGAGACATATGTTGATAGTATAATCTCACATATAAAGATAGAGACATATGTTGATAGTATAATCTCACATATAAAGATAAAGACATATGTTGATGGTATAATCTGACATATAAAGATAAAGACACATGTTGATGGTATAATCTGACATATAAAGATAGAGAAATATGTTGATGGTATAATCTGACATTTAAAGATAAAGACATATTTTGATGGTATAATCTGACATATAAAGATAGAGACATATGTTGATGGTATAATCTGACATATAAAGATAGAGACATATGTTGATGGAATGATCTGACATATGAACGAAGGGACATAGTTGATCTAATCTTAGGACCTGGGTTATGGACCAATAACGTAATCATAACAGGTCAAGTTTAGCAGAGCCTCGGAGTTTGGGCTAATGTAGGCCTAATATGATATAGAATGTCATGTCGGATAGTGATGCAATCTGCCTACAAAAACAAGTTCTTTTAACAGAATGATAATCTTCCTATGCTGGTTTTTCTCCCCCTTGAGAGCCGTCAGTGCTGATGACCAGATGTCTACTCGATCCATTTCTTTGCAAGTATGAACGTCATGGATATATATATCGTCCTTTCTCACGTTTACATCACATAGGTAAATACAGATCGTACAAACCTGGGTAGTGTGATATTTGTATGGGTTACTATTGGAAATATGTATCTGGTAGCACACGCAATTTTGTAGTGCATTAGTGTCAATGTCACCGTGGCAGAAAAGATGATCAGCTGGTTGATGGAGGAGACGGTCAGTTCATCGATGTACAAGTTCATATTGGTCAGTTCTCAGTGTCAAATGACCGTTGTGAATTTAGTGACTGCTCGGGAATTGTGGCTACAGACAGGAGAATATAGTATGAATCATTCTGAACAAACAATTCATTTATGAGGTTCTAGTTGTGATAATGGCGATTTGAGTTGATTTACTCCGAGAAATGGAGAAACACACTCGTAGATATGAAGATTAACTCCGTGAGCTAACCATCAATTCCGGGATATGATCTTCTCATCCATCAGTCGAGGGTGAATGTATGGTTGTACTACCTAAGATGCATAACCGTAACTATATATGATTCTATGGTATCTAAATCATCTACATGTATATGAATATTGGTGAGAGACAAACTTGTGAGACCACTGCCATCATCGATGGAAGGCGGCGTGTAGAAAAGTTTGCAATCCTCTCGACTTGATCATTCTGGTGTATAGAGAACAACAGCAATCCATTAAAGCCCCGTTATATTATCGACCCTTCTCTCGGTCGTATTCCCAGGTTATTGTCGTGTTCCCAGATCACAATGGCTTCCCTCAAAGTCACGGCAAAATCGAATTGAATCTGGCTTAACAAATATTAGCCCAGTCATTCGAGTGGCAAACAATACGAGCTGGGGGTATTGTTGTATTTGGTGGTAATAGCCGAGTTCGGATTGACTGCCTGATTGGCAGGTATGAACTCTGCATTTACATTGTCTATTCCCCAAAGACTTGGCTCACACGGCTACATTTTCGCCACAAAATGGGATTACCTTTCTAATCTAACAGCAGCAAAACATAACGATAAATGATTCATTCGAAAAGAAACTTTCGAGAACCTAACAATCACAGCCGCAGATCGTGTTAGAGTGGAACATAACGGAGCCTCCCCATCAGCATGATGATTAATGTCCGCGTGAGGGGGGCACAGTTATTACATGCTCGCTATCACCCCCATGAAATTAATATAAATGACGTTAGATGATCAATGCCCGCTTCGACTTCGACGCAAACAACGCTAATGAATGTAAGGTTGCGTGAATCTCTTGTTCTATAATGACCTTGTTCTAATGATTTCTATATTAAACACATGCAGTCCGGGTGAGAATAGCTCTCGGTGAATTTATATCTTAGTCCGACATGCAGTCCAGCATGGTATTTAATAATTTTGATTCCCTATTGAAAATTGGGTCTGCCCCGAGTAATATTTCCATGTAGTTGCCGAATGCCGGTAAGTCGGTGATATCAACTCCATAATATCCGCGGACCACAAATATGGGGTCTCTATCTATAACCCCATGCTTTACATAAAAATACACCAAGGTCTGAAACGCACATTGGGTGAAACGAGAAATAAACGGTTTACCTCTAAATAAAATACATCAGCATATTCTATAATTGTCACTCTATATATTCCCGTCGTCGCTGACTACATTATGGGTTGACTGCGCATGCGCAACCACAAATGCAGTGCTTGGTTTTGCTATTAATTCCCGACAGTTGCAGTTTTCTTCTTTTAGGACAATATGCTCATGTTTTGGAATCCAGCCCATCACAGGTTTGATGTCCTAGACTATGGCATTTGTTTGAGAACGCAAACTGTGTTCTAGGATGAGCATTTTCAACTATCCGGACTAGTTATGTGGGCATCGATGTTGGATTGTCCAGTACAGAACACAGCGTTTACCAGTGTCACACATGTTTCAATAGTAAATCGAAATTTTTAATGCGGGATATTCATCGGCCTTTGGGGGAAGTGTTGCATTTAGTGTAATCTAACCTTTGACTGCCAAAAAATCCACCAATCGAAAAGTAGCGTACATGATATATGTACCCGCTCCGATTCACAGGCTCCCCACTATTATACCCGATTGAGGTAGTTTGTTATGAATACTGTGTTCAGGTCATTCTAGTAGGTTGTCCCATACCCATATATACCTAAGGGGCAGGACTCTCAATCAAGGAGATGAGATAAGAGAGGAATCATGAAGCGGCTAATATCTTCTATTCATATTTTAAGTTAGACAAATGATGTGAATGTAGATAACATTAGTATAGCCTCCGGACAGCGTCATTCAATTGTCCGTCCTCATTGACCTCCGGTTGGAAATCAGTCACTTCCATGCTGGGTTAAAAGTGCGAATCTAGGGGCGTATGCATGTACATCCATATCGACAACCGTGGTCCATGTTTTCAATCAGACAGCACGCAATGGACAGTCGTAGTCCATATTTTCAACCCGTCATTCAATGGACTGTCGTGGCCCAAATTTTCAATCCGACATCCAATGTACATCTATGATCAAGATTTTCAATCCGTTATTCAAAAGACAGCCGTGGTCCATATGTTCTATTCGTCATCCAATGATCAGCCGTGGACCATATGTTCTATTCGTCATCCAATGATCAGCCGTGGACCATATGTTCTATTCGTCATCCAATGATCAGCCGTGGTCCATATGTTCTATTCGTCATCCAATGATCAGCCGTGGACCATATGTTCTATTCGTCATCCAATGCTCAGTCGTGGTCCATATTTTTAATCCGACATCAAATGGAAACCCGTGGCCCATATTTTCAATCCAACGTCCAATGTACAGCCATGGTCAAGGGTTTCAATCCTATATTCAAAAGACAGCCGTGGTCCATATGTTCTATTCGTTGTCCAATGATCAGCCGTGGACCATATGTTCTATTCGTCATCCAATGATCAGCCTTGGTCCATATGTTCTATTCGTCATCCAATGATCAGTCGTGGTCCATATTTTTAATCCGACATCAAATGGAAACCCGTGGCCCATATTTTCAATCCAACGTCCAATGTACAGCCATGGTCAAGGGTTTCAATCCTATATTCAAAAGACAGCCGTGGTCCATATGTTCTATTCGTTGTCCAATGATCAGCCGTGGACCATATGTTCTATTCGTCATCCAATGATCAGCCGTGGTCCATATTTTTAATCCGACATCAAATGGAAACCCGTGGCCCATATTTTCAATCCAACGTCCAATGTACAGCCATGGTCAAGGGTTTCAGTCCTATATTCAAAAGACAGCCGTGGTCCATATGTTCTATTCGTTGTCCAGTGATCAGCCGTGGTCCATATTTTCAATCCGACATCCAATGTACAGTCGTGGTCCATATTTTTTATCCGACATCCATTGTACAGCCATTGTCAATGTTTTCAATCCGATATCCAATAGACAGCCGTGATCCCTATATTTTCTATTCGTTGTCCAATGAACAGTCGTGGTCCATATTTTCTATCCGACATTCAATGTACAACCATGGTCAATGTTTTCAGTCCTATATTCAAAAGACAGCCGTGGTCCATATGTTCTATTCGTTGTCCAGTGATCAGCCGTGGTCCATATTTTCAATCCGACATCCAATGTACAGTCGTGGTCCATATTTTCTATCCGACATCCATTGTACAGCCATTGTCAAGGTTTTCAATCCGATATCCAATAGACAGCCGTGATCCATATATTTTCTATTCGTTATCCAATGAACAGTCGTGGTCCATATTTTCTATCCGACATTCAATGTACAACCATGGTCAAGGTTTTCAATCCAACGTCGGAAACATTTGGATAGCCGTGATCCTTACATTCAATCCGACATCCAGTGTACAGGCGCGGTCCATATTTTCTTCCTTAATTGGAAGGATTTGCACAAAGTCACGGTCAATTTATTTGACGAGAGAGCATGAACGTATCTCCATATTCCATATTCGTTGAAATTGAAAACTAAAATTACATCCCGATTAGTATTGAAAGTATCAGCACGCTTTAACTGCATTTTGAAGAAGTGCAGAAGGGTTGTATATAACAACAAGTGGGTTCAAGTGCACAGATATAGTGACCCCGTTTCATAAAGCTAAATATTCATGATGTCGGGGTACAGAACACCAAATTCAGTCGAAAGAATTACGATACTACGGCGAAATATAAAATATATAACGAATGCCGTATATAACGTCCTTTACTCCAAAATCCAAGTCTGGGATGAAGAACTTATCGTTTGAACATTTATCTGCTTCTTGTGGACTTTGTCATATGTACATGTTAGACGAATATATAGTATATTTATATTAGATCATCTGACATAATGATGATGATGTTTATGATGATTGTGATGTATCAGTGAGGAAGCGGAACATTAAAAAGTCATATATATTATTTACCGCTTCCCTAATCTAAGCATCATACGCTTATACTTTGATAAAGGTGAGGCATACCAGACTGGAAACTGTAGGGTGCGTATCTCCTGTCACCTGATTATTTATCTACTATATCGCTGTATACGCGGCATAAGATAGATGGCGTATAGATAACTGGTGCCTGAGTTGATGCATCATCTCTATAGTCCTGGTTCATCTGACAAAGCCCTGGTAGGGACTATATATCTGTATGAGGTTGATGTATCTGTCAAAGCCCTGGTAGGGACTATATATCTGTATGAGGTTGATGTATCTGACAAAGCCCTGGTAGGGACTATATATCTGTATGAGGTTGATGTATCTGACAAGGCCCTGGTAAGGACTATATATATGTATGAGGTTGATGTATCTGACAAGGCCCTGGTAGGGACTATATACCTGTATGAGGTTGATGTATCTGACAAAGCCCTGGTAGGGACTATATACCTGTATGAGGTTGATGTATCTGACAAGGCCCTGGTAGGGACTATATACGTGTATGAGGTTGATGTATCTGACAAAGCCCTGGTAGGGACTATATACCTGTATGAGGCTGATGTATCTGTCAAAGCCCTGGTAGGGACTATATAGCTGTATGAGGTTGATGTATCTGACAAAGCCCTGGTAGGGACTATATACCTGCATGAGGTTGAAGTATCTGACAAAGCCCTGGTAGGGACTATATACCTGTATGAGTTTGATGTATCTGACAAGGCCCTGATAGGGACTATATACCTGTATGAGGTTGATGTATCTGACAAAGCCCTGGTAGGGACTATATACCTGTATGAGGTTGATGTATCTGACAAAGCCCTGGTAGGGACTATATACCTGTATGAGGTTGATGTATCTGACAAAGCCCTGGTAGGCACTATATACCTGTATGAGGTTGATGTATCTGACAAAGCCCTGGTAGGGACTATATACCTGTATGAGGTTGATGTATCTGACAAAGCCCTGGTAGGGACTATATACCTGTATGAGTTTGATGTATCTGACAAGGCCCTGATAGGGACTATATATCTGTATGAGGTAGATGTATCTGTCAAAGCCCTGGTAAGGACTATATATCTGTATGAGGTTGATGTATCTGTCAAAGCCCTGGTAGGGACTATATACCTGTATGAGGTTGATGTATCTGACAAGGCCCTGATAGGGACTATATATATGAGGTTGATGTATCTGACAAAGCCCTGGTAGGGACTATACCTGTATGAGGTTGATGTATCTGACAAAGCCCTGGTAGGGACTATACATGTATGAGGTTGATGTATCTGCAGTGAGATTTTTCATGCGCCACAAACCATATATGGACTGTAATTAATTAGACTTCTTTCGTCTACTTTTCGAGAGGAATTTACAACTCTACTATTTTTTAAAATTCACATGTATTTTAACTTCCTGAATTTCTCTACGTTTATTCACATTGATAAGTGATGTAAGTCCTCATACACATATAAAAGCAGTATTCAGTTAGTAGTCACACACATCACCTGAAGAAACATGGCTAATAAAGGAGAAGGATGTAACTACATTACACTAAAAAGCAGAGTAAACCACTTCACATGGTCTACATAAATATCACTATAATACTTCTATACACATCTTTGATTTTCTGCATTCATTCCATTTTCGTTTGGAAATATATGGGCGATTAGATTGGCACAAAAACTTG
>JAVTVY010051804.1:0-25721 GCA_036873755.1 Hanleya hanleyi
GGCACCTTCATTATGCAAAGTGAACCGCTCGAACTTGACGGAAATGAAGTGTCAGCACCACTTTCCCCTCTCGAATGCGATCAGTTGACCGGTGTCGTCTCTTATATCGATGACGATGGAGCTAATATCGGTCTGACTGACCGGTAGATAAACGATGTGCCTGAAACTGTGGGTGACTTGAGCCCCATACTTGGCTTTCACCGGGTAGACGCGTATTAGAGGTACGTTGCTGTCTCCGACAATGTGTGCATCGACCACGTCTGAGTAGATGTACAGGCCATACATACCACCACGCATGTCCATCGGGATGTGGCCTGTTTCGCCGGTGGGGCCAGCGTACCCCTGTAGATCGAAACCCAGCATTTGCTGCAGGGTAGGACTGATTTCAACACTCACGTTGGGGCTGAGAGTGAGACTGGCCTTGTCGTTGTATGCGTTGTAAGTCCACATGATTTTTGAAGGGGAAAGTTTTTATGGGTTGTGAAGTATTCGTGACGTCCCGTAGAGACTTATAATGCATCAGACTTCTCAGCCCACCCATGAACTCATTGGGAGTATCGTATTGGCCTTCGGGTAGGGTGAGTCGGGTTTCTTGTCCTTCGTAGGCCACCTCGTACCACACGTCACCACCTCGCACGTTGTACCACGAGTAAGGGTATTGCATATCCACGAGTCCAGGCAAATGCAACGGTTGCGGTAACTGGGTCACGTACTTGATCAAGGTGTTGTCAGGAAACACATCAGCCGAGCTGTTACTGGGTAGGGTGAGGTAAAACATGACGACTGAGCTTTCCTGCTGTTGGTTTTAATACTTCTCCCAGCCCTTGGGTGCTAATCGTCGTGATGGCCGCGGTGACTTAGATCTTGGTGGCTGCAGGGGATGGCGTGGTAAAAGGGGCGAAAAAGTAGGTGCCCGCCGTGGTGGTGTTTTAGGGGGAGACTCCGTTTCCCACTCGGCTTCCCAAGAAGGTTGTGGAGTCTGTCGTTGTGCGTGCACCGGCGATTCACGCTGCATCCAGGACAAGAGCTGGGGGTTCCCCACCAATTCCTGTGGTACATGCATGTCTTTCAAGCCTTGAGCGAAGACCTCCCATCCTCGAGGATTCGTGTGCGATCTGCGTTGACGCATCAGGTCATTCACTAAATCCGTCATGTGGGTACCGGGGACCACCTGATTCTGTACCAGGAGTTCACCTTTATCATTCCAAATCATGTTAGGATTCTGTTTCATCCGTTGTAATACCAGGCCAGCTTGTTTCTTGAACGATGCAGGTACACTCTTCAGGACTTCGTCTTCGACCCACTGTGGGGCTGTGAGTGGTACCCCTGGTAAATGGCGGCTGTTGGAGCGGTGTTGGGGTTGGTGGTGGTGGTGCTGCTGGGGTAGAGAGAGTTTTGTATTGGTCCATGAACGTCATGAAGCGTTTCATTGTACTGTTGTACTTTCTCACTGTCGCTTAACCCTGGTCGTTGCAAGATCTGACGCATCTCTTCATCGAGTGTGTTTATCGTCTTCACCGTAGAGGGTACGGGGTACGGTGATTGGAGGTTTTGAAGGAGCCGAGGTTCGACGAGGACCATTTTTTTCGTGTGGTTCATTGTCGGCCGAACAGTCCACCCAGTACTGGACCCAACACGGAAGCCGCCAACGGTGCTAAGATCGCCCCGAGAAAGCCGCCTTTCTGTAACGCCCTTTTCTGTTGTGTTTGGGAGACTCGCTTCTGGACTAAGGTTCGCAAACCTCTCTTATGCTTGGCCAACTTCGCCTTCTGAGCCGGAGTCAGTGGTACGTTGCCTTTTAAGATATTGAGTCCAATCTCACACAGACAGCACATGAGAGCAGGGTCTGCGCCACGTACAATGGTTCGAACCAACTCGGGTGGGGCCGTCTTCAATACACGGAGCGTCTGAGCATCCTTCTGTACTCGAGCAGGCTTCCGTACTCGAGCTGACATAATGTACAACTGATGCTAGAACCCACAACCCTGCCCTTTTTATCTACCTACCTCGTGAATATTGAACAGGGACAAAAGTCAACCATGATGTGGTATCAATTCTTTTATTATCCCCAACATCAAACACACACCCCAGATGGGGGACCCACTGTGGGTGTGTTTACATTATTTTTGCATGTACACGTGGCGGGTCTCTCCGGGAAAGATACCCGTCCGTAGTCGAAGGTGGTTGGGGTGGCTTGCTTCAGGTTGAAGGGCATATACCCGTGCTGAGGGGTTGTCGCATCTTTAAAGCCTTCCAACGCAAACGCAGTGCGTCCAGGGTACATCTGTCTCGCCAGGTGCAGTACTTGAGTGGTATCTCTCGGGTTTTTGAAGACCACCAGGTAGTGGGCATTTAAGCTGATGTTCCGATGTTCTTTGTTTTTGCTGAACAGATTCTGCACAATGTAGATGATGCTGAGACGTCGATGATGGCTGCCTTTGGTAAAGAGTTAGGTGACCAGCGCATCCGTCTCCGCCATGAGATCATCCAGAACCACAAAGGTGTCCGGTTCCAAATCGGTCAGGTTGGGTAGCCCTTCCACGAACGTGATGTGGGGCATTGCTGCGTGCGCCGCCTGCCATTCTCCGTAACACCATACGACTCGGGCAATGGGTGGAGTAATCATGCTGTCGGCGTGTTCGAGGAGCTTCCTGACGAAGTGCGTTTTGCCGGAACCCGCCGGTCCTGCGATGACGCAGGTGAAGGGGTGTTGCCACCGAGGGTCCATGGTTGGAGGTGTATCCGCTGTCGTGGTAACCCGCTCTTGTAAATTTGGTACGAGTGAACTGCGGTCGTCGATGCGTCGAGCTTTGGTACCGTTGTCGATGGGCGTTCACTGTGAGTGATGAAATCCGGTGGATTTTCAGACGTAGTGGGTGCACTTGGTGTAGGTGTTGACTCTATACTCGATGTAGTCTGCAAACGGGGTGTGGTGGTGGTGATGACTGGGCTCGTTTCGGTCACAATGTTGACTGGTGCAATCTGTAGACTGGTTTTACTGGCGGCTGGTGGTTGTGTCTTTGGTGGGATGAGTAGAGTGCTGAGATAGGCTACGCCGTAAAACACACCTCCGTACAACACACTCAGCAGGGTTAGCAATATCACTACAAAGCCTACTTGTGCTTTGGGCGTTTTGGGGGAGGCTGTGTTCAGAGACGATTTTACTGTGTTCATGGTCGAACGTGGAATGCAGGATGATGGCGGTGGTGTCTGGTTTGATAGTCGTTTCACCTGGTTATCCGCGACCCAGGAATTGAAGAAACTGGGCCAGCCTTGCCATTTGACGAAATAAAATTGGATGCCACGTCGACGTTCGGGTTTTAGGATGCGTTCCACCGTATAGTAGTCTTGCTTTGTTTTTACGACAGGTTGTAATTCCAGCTCGTAAAACATCCCTAGCAACGGTTCCCCTTGAAGATCTTCCAGTTCATAGGCTCGCCGCTGTCGGGGTAGGCGCCGTTTAATCAGGAAGTGCTCATCGCTCCAGTTGGGCAAGTAACTTTTCTCGAACTTGCCCTTGACTTTACTGATCCGTACAGGGTCCCCAACCTTGAACTCCTTCTTCAGTACTCGCTGCGATTGTATGGGATACAAGACACGCCGGACTTGGGCTTCATTGCGTTGGGTCACGGTAATGGGGGCTCTCTGTATACTCCGGTGATAGACTCGATTATAACCACTCACAAGTTTCGGGAGCTCATCGTTGTACCGTCTTGTATTCTTATAGGTGAAATATTTATACATGCGGCCTTTGAATGTCCTGTTGAACCTTTCCACCACGGAAACCTTGGTTTCGTTATAGGTGTGAAAGAAGCAGACCTTCTGTTTCTTGAGAAAGGCTTGGAACGGTCTGTTGAGGAATTCCATGCCTTCGTCGGTTTGCAAATACAAGGGTTTGTGCCCGGTCTTGAAGATGTCCTTGGACGCCGCTATGAGATTCGCCCCCGTTTTCGTCCGTATGGGTACCACCCACGCATACTTTGACAGGATATCGATGCACGTCAAGATATACCGATTCCCATCATTGTGTTTGGCAAAGGCGCTCATATCGACCAAATCCGCTTGCCATTGGGCATGTAGTCCTCTCACGATGACCCGGTTCCGTGGAAAATGGCGGCGGGCAGCTCGATGTAAGGTATAGGTGTGTTGTTTTTTAACCAATCTCGGACTTGGGCACGTTGTATCCCCTGGGGTTTGGCCGCTCGATAGAGAGCCGACAATGCACTATAGGCCGCCGGACTGTCGGGAGTGTAGAATAAGTTATCCAACACCTTCTCCCAGCGCTTCATGGTGACAAAATTATAATGGACCGGGGAGTATGGTTTATTTATAACGAAGTCTGATATTCGAGTTCTACCACCGTTGTATATATCCTAGGTTGACTGAGTCTAGCCGGATAATCACTGGCTTCGTCGTCGTCTGGTTCATTGGTAGAAATTTGCTCATTGGGATTCACATTGCCCTGGATGGTAAATGACCAGTCCAACTCGTCTGATGACCACTTGATAAGCACTTGATCCACATCTGCCACGGCATCTTCCAATGCAGACCATAGAACTGGGTGAAGGATAAAATGCACTGTACCACCATCTAGTCGAGCCAATTGAGCAAAGAAGGGGCCGCGTCGGACGTACACATCGTGACACAAGTGGATGAGGTCGCCGTCCAGTTCACCCGTTTTAATTTGATCCAGCCCGCCCGGGACAGACGAATGTGAGCCGGGGACGGTTGTGTAGGGTCCGCATCACAGATGTCTCCCACCTCCTCCATGATATCGACCGTATCCGCATAGACGTACAGGAAGACCTCGGGTGTCAAGCTGAGAAACGCCCGTATTATATGCTCCGTCTAGGTTAGTGCGTGAATGGTACCAGATTTGACGGTCTCTCGTATTTATAGGGTGAAAAGTTTATGACGTCAGAACATGGTGCATTATGGGCTTGCCACATGAAACGTACACCCCAAATTGTCTGTGAATATCTGGCGCTGGGGTCACAGTTCCTGTATGGCTGCTTTCATTTGGGTTCCGATGCCGTACCGGCCTGCGTTGTGTGGATGCAATTGTCACTGGGCTGACTGAGTGTAGCTGGATAATCAATGGCATCGTCGTCTGGTTCATTGCTAGGTTTGGTCATTTGTTCACTGGGTTCTGCTGCCGCTTCACTCAGGGCACGAGCCCACCCCAACTGATCAGCTGACCGCTCGTCCGGTGTAAACAGCTGGTCCAGAATAGGCACCACTTTCTCGAAGGCTGTCCACAGATCGAGGTCTAGGGTGAAGCCTCGCGTAGGGTCTTGGTAACGGCTCAGGCGTGGGAAGAAGAGTCCACGGTGTACGTAGATGGCATTGTCTATGTGGATGAGGTTTCCGTCGAGCTCAACGCTCAGCACTTGTTTAAATTTGGTCCAGCCGTCCCGGTGTAGCGCAACCGTATTCGATACGGTCTCAGCGCGCGACCAGCAAACATGTCCACGGTCTTCAACGATGGTGACTTTATCTTCATAGGCGTGTAACCCCACCTGGGGTGTAAGGGGAAGGATGGCTCGTAGGACTGGTGACATGGTTGACCCAATGACGAACGGTGAATGACACATACTTTGACTGTCTCTCGTATTTATGATCAGGTCTCTCGGTGACATGGTTGACCCAATGACGAGCGGTGAATGACGCACACTGTGACTGACCCTCGTATATATCCGTTGCACATAAGCGCATGCGTGGGGACTCTAAAGAGCCGTTCTTTTTCTGTCGTTGTCATTGCCACGGCGTCAGGGTCAATAGGACAAAAAACATGACGAGGCCAACGAGCTGTCGCTGGTTCCGGCGTGAGCGCTCGTGGTCCATAGCCCGGGCATCAAGGATGGCTGTCATAGTTTAGTAGTGGTGAGTGATAGCACACCCCTCCATCGAGTCCACTCTGTCGCGGACCGCATCTGTGAACTCTTTCAGGATCTGGCGTCGCCCCTCGTTGTCGTTGCAATCTGCTAACATGGATCGAACCACTGCTCGGTAACCCGTGAGTGAATTAACCACGGTCGCATCCTGTAAAATGCGAGTCGCATAAGGATAGGTCTCCGTCATGGCTCTGCAACAATAGGAATGAAGGTGTGGGATCCAGTGGGCCGTGTTTTATAGACTCTGTCACACATGCGCGCCTACACGTACCTCTACGGGATACATGCATTCCATACAGGCGGTGGGAAACCCGGATGTTGAAAGTACATGCATAAGGTCTAAGGAAAAATTGGAACTCTTCTGTGTTCGGAGGTAGTTTTAGTGAAACCCGAAGTGACGTCACACACACTTGCGCAGAACCCACACCACCAAACCACAACCATGGACCCATAGGGGTTGAGTACCCCAAACACACTCCCATGTGTATATTTCTATACTACGACCAGACTGCGCATGCGCAGACTCTTGAACACGGACGAACCATGAGTCCAGACGGATGCTCCTTCACGAGAGCTTCAAAATAAGATCTCATACGACTCCATCGGACCCATAGTGGCCCATGTGGGCCCCACAATGTCTATTTCCATACCCTTTTCCCACAATTCCCTGTCTGAATATTGAACACGGACGACACACTAGTCCAGGCGGCTGCCCCTTCACGAGAGCTTCAAAATAACACCTCATACGACTCCATCGGACCCATAGTGGCCCGCAAAGACCCGAAACGTCTATTTCCATACCCTTGGCCTACTGGGCATGCGTAGAATGACGTCAGTTTTACGACTGCTTCACAACGATACCTCACTCGACCCCATCAGACCACGAGTGGTCCATGTCGATCCTAAAACGTTCCTTCCAATGCCCTTTTTCCACAATTCCCTGTCTGCGCATGCGCAGAATGTCGAAAACGGTCGACGCACTAGTCCAGGCGGTTGCCCGCTCACGTATCCTTCACAACGATACCTCACCCGACCCCATCGGCCCATTAGGGACTCACCTAGACCCCAATACGTCTATTTCCCTACCCTTTTCCCACAATTCCCTGTCTGCGCATGCGCATAATGTTGACAACTGCCGGAACACTAGTCCAGGCGGATGCCCCCTCACATAGGCTTCACATTGATACCTCATACAACTCCATCGACCCATTAGGGGCTCCCCCAGATCCCAAAACGTCTATTTCCATACCCTTTGTCTACTGCGCATGCGCAGAATGCCGATATTTCCACCCCCATGAACCCATCGAATGCCTCCTCACATATGTTTCACATTGATATCTCACTCGATCCAATCGGACCACTAGTGGCCCTCGTCGACCGCAAAACGTTTATTTCCATACCCTTTTCCCACAATTCCCTGTCTGCGCATGCGCAGAATGTTGACAACGGCCGAGGCACTAGCCCAGGCGGATGTCCCCTCACATAGGCTTCACACTGATACCACACTCGACTCCATCGGCCCATTAGGGTCTCCCCTAGATCCCAAAACGTCTATTTCCATACCCTTTGTCCACCGCGCATGCGCAGAATGACGATATTCCAACCCTAGACACACCCCATCGGAATAGAATAGAACGAATTGACCAATCAGGTGCCATCATGGAGCGTACAATCAATATTCCCCCGGCCCTTCCCACCCTGATTTAAATCATCTGAATAAACATGCGCCCCTTCCCCCCCCCCACCTCCCCATATGTATTCCCCACTCAATTAAACCTTACTAAACATACATAACTATGATAGTCATGACACAATTGCTATTATAGATGACTATATAATACAGACTAGTGGTGTAGTATAATAGCAATATGCAAAAATTACCAATCTGATTAAAACTGATTAAAACATCAGCGACATGTCCGATAGAGGAGCGGTTTATTAAGTCTGAGTTTTAATCAGATTGCAAAAATTACATGACCAGATTTCGATGTTAGACTGGAATGTTATAATGAGGCTACCAGTATGAACAACCATCATAGATCACAACCATTTCGTATTTGCCATATTGCAGTTATTTACTTATTAGAATGATCAATTAGAATGCTGGCATCATTATAAATGACTAAAACTACATTTGGGTGCAAGTCATTATGATGCCAATTATCTGGATATCTAGCCCACATTTAATAGAGACGGATTGATGCCAACACATATAGGTAAGGGGACACAACCCAAGACTTCTAATAATGAATTCTAATCAATAGTCAACTCCCCTAAACTCCTCACGAATAGAATTTAATTTATTACCAATCATGTCCACGTATCATGTACTCAGCCTATAGTGACTTTCATTATGCTGTGATACTAATAATAATTATCTAACAGATATATATTCTCGTGAGCTAGTAGTATTAATAATATTAACACAGAATAATGATGCATTACTAATAATAGGGATGCCCCCTCAAATAGGCTTCACATTGATACCTCACTCAACTCCATTGGACCATGAGTGGTCCACCTCGACCCCAAAACGTCTATTTCCATACCCTTTGTGTACCGCGCATGCGCGGAATGACGATATTTCAACCCCACAGCCAGCCCATCAGATGCCCCTTCCCGAATGCTTCACTTCGATACCTCACTCGACCCAATCGGAACATGCAGCGTATTTGAAGTCTGGGGACTACTTTTTCTCCGCGGAGGCAGACCACATCACCGCCAGACATGACTGCATCACCGCGGAGGAATACAAAGGTCACGTGACCTTGTATCAGAGTTCAAGAGAATAAACCGCTGCTACATTGGTAAAGTTTTTTACCAAATTCAAGATGGCGGCCAAACTCTGGCAGAGGTCACTTTCCAATCTCCAGCGCCAACGCCTCGAGTTTAAGTGCGAAAAGGTCAATGTGACATTTTCGGGATTTTCTACACTACTGACGCTTATTAGAATTGTGTAAATCGCATGGTATATTCATTGCTAATGGTAGATATGGTTTAGATAAAAATGTAGGAAAACCCACAACTTCTAAGCGTACAATCGTAGATTATGTAATAGTATCGGCTGAAATATTTACAAGTATGACTAGGTTCGAAGTTGAAGATTTTAACCCCCTTTTTAGCATAAGGCTAATGTCCTGACCTGATTGTCCGTCGTCCGTCGTGTGTCGTGCGTCGTCCGTCGTCCGTCGTCCGTCGTGCGTCGTCCGTCGTGCGTAAACATCTTCTTCTCAGAAACCGCTTGGCCGATTAAGCTGAAACTTGGCAAGGATGTTCCCCCCAATGAGTATACCAGAATTTGTTTATGCGGTGTCGATATGATTTTAAATATGGCGGCCATCTTGAATTTGCCAGTGAAACTTTGTTATCGCGATTTCTCAGGAACTACTGCATGGATCTTTCTCAAATTTGGTACACAGGTTCCCCTTGGGATCTAGTTGTGCAAAATACCTTTTGTGGTCTGATTCAAAAATCCAATATGGCCACCAGGCGGCCATCTTGAATTTCCCCATGAAACATTGTTATCGCGATTTCTCAGGAACTACTGCATGGATCTTTCTCAAATTTGGTACACAGGTTCACCTTGTCTAGTTGTGCAAGATACCTTTTCTGCTTCGATTCGCAAATCCAATATGGCCAACAGGTGGCCATCTTGGATTCCCCCATGAAACTTTGTTATCGTGATTTCTCAGGAACTACTGCATGAAGCTTTCTCAAATTTGGTACACAGGTTCCCCTTGAGGTCTAGTTGTGCAAGATACCTTTTGTGGTCTGATTCAAAAATCCAATATTTCCACCAGGCGGCCATCTTTGATTTCCCCATGAAACTTTGTTATCGCGATTTCTCAGGAACTACTGCATGGATCTTTCTCAAATTTGGTACACAGGTTCACCTTGGGGTCTAGTTGTGCAAGATATCTTTTGTGGTCTGATTCAAAATTCTAATATGGCCACCAGGCGGCCATTTTAGATATCCTGATGAAACATTGTTATCGCGATTTCTCAGGAAGTACTGCATGGATCTTTCTCAAATTTGGTACACAGGTTCCCCTTGGGGTCTAGTTGTGCAAGATACCTCTGCTGCTTCGATTTGAAAATCCAATATGGCCACCAGGCGGCCATCTTGGATTTCCCCATGAAACATTGTTATCGTGATTTCTCAGGAAGTACTGCATGGATCTTTCTCAAATTTGGTAGACAGGTTCCCCTTGGGGTCTCATTGTACAAGATGCCTTTTTCGGTCCGATTCGAAAAAATTGAATATGGTCACTAGGTGGCGATCTTGGATTTCCCCATGAAACTTTATCACGATTTCTCAGGAACTACTGCATGGATCTTTCTCAAATATGGTACACACGTTCCCCTTGGGCTCTAGTTCCTCAAGATACCTTTTGTTGTCTGATTTAAAAATCCAATATGGTCACCAGGCAGCCATCTTAGATTTCCCTATGAAACTTTATGATGATTTCTCCGGAACTACTGCATGGATCTTCCTCAAATTTGGTACACCGGTTCCCCTTGGGGTTTTGCAAGATACCTTTTGTGATCTGATTCGAAAATCCAATATGGCCACCAGGCAGTCATATTGGATTTCCCCATGAAACTTTATCCTGATTTCTCAGGAACTACTTCATTAATCTTTTTCAAATTCGATACAGGGGTTCCCCTTGAGGTCGAGGTGTGCAAGATACCTTTTCTGGTCCGATTCGAAAATCCAATATGGCCACCAGGTGGCCATCTTGAATTTCCCGATGAAAGTTTGTTATCGTGAATTCTCAGGAAATTACTGCATGGATCTTTGTCAAATTGGGTACACAGGTTCCCCTTGTGATCCAGTTGTGCAAGATACCTTTTTGGTCCATTTCGAAAATCCAATATGGCCGAACTTGAATTTCCCATGATACTTTGTTATCATGAAATTTCAGGAAATTACTGCATGGATCATTTAATGCTCAGGGGGGGGGGGACAACACAAGTTAGAAACTCATCTATTGCAGTTCTTTAGTAAAAATTTCTTACAGATACTTTCTCCAGTTACAGCCAGATGAGCTACAGTGCCATGGCATTATCTTTTCAGATATTCATTGTGGAATAAATTTTTGTAATAAACCCATTAATGTAAATAGAGAATTGAATGGGTGTCAAACCGTTGGTCCCAGGGGGTTCATGAAATATAAAGAACATGAATACTGTGAAGAATTTGATATGACAGATATCGACGAAATGATTGCTAAATTAGAATCTGGTGATATGAATGTTGAGGATACTGTGAATGAGTTAACCCAGTTGTTATATTCCAAATCTAAACAAGTGTTTGGTGTTAGAAAGAAGTTGAATGCAGGTAAGAAAACTAAGCGAAACAATAAAGAATGATTCAACAACGACTGCCATGAAGCTAGAAAGAACTTTAACAAAAAAAAAAAAAGATACTCCGTAAATGTAGGTCTGACATGAATTATAATAGTATGCTCCAGGCAGGTAAAGAATACAAGAGGACTATAACCAGGACTGAGTCTCAGTATAAATTTCTGTTGAAGGAAGAAATTAAGAGATGTAAAAAAGACGATTCTAAAAAATTCTGGAAATTGTTAAACGGGAAGTCTCGAAATAACAGTTGTAAGGCCACCATAGAAAATTTGTTAGAGCACTTCAAATGTTTGAATGAAATTGAAGATGATGATGATGATGAAGATGATGATGGAGATTATAATAATTTTACAGCATTTAGTGATGATTATTTGAGTATGCCTATAACTGAGTCTGAAATCAAATTCGTAATCGACAAGCTTAAAATTGGTAAATCTGCAGGCATAGATGAAATAGCAAACGAACATATTAAGTGCACTTTTGAAAAATGTAAACGTTTGTATGTATCAATATTCAACAAAATTCTGGAAACTGGTAAAGTTCCTACTAGCTGGTCTACGGGTATCATTGTACCAATATATAAAAAGAAATGAAATCCAGAAGACCCCGAAAATTATAGAGGTATAACTCTACTTGGTTGCCTTGGAAAGGTATTTACTGGCATTTTAAATAACCGTTTAACAGCTTAGAGTTTGAGTTTGAGTTTCTTTATTTCACCAATCGTTTCAAGTAATACATTGTATTTAAACAGATATATAACATACCGTATAATAAAATGAAGATTGCACAAATACATGCATTGGTGGGAAGAAAACCCCAAGGGGCTTGAATTATCCCAAATGAATAAACAAAGCATTATTTATAGCGGAATATGTAGCGTTTATAAGATAATGTAGTAAAGGTGTTGGACACTTTGGGTAGGAGGGTGACAAGAAAACTCAAGAAATGAACATAAAACCCTGTGTGATTGCTTGCCCGTATAGAGGTAACGGTGTTACTAATATTTGCCGAGAATATAGATTTTCTCTTGGGACTTGAAAAGAGAAATAGGAACACAATTTTGTAAATTAGAGGGGAAAACGTAGAAGAGAACGGAATTTTATCGGAAAATCAAGCGGGATTTCGAAAAGGGTACAATGTTTTAGATCATACATTCCTCCATAAGTGTTTGATAGAACTATTTCTCAATCGCAAGAAAAAACTGTATTGTGTCTTTGTAGATTACCGAAAAGCGTTCGATTCTGTATGGAGAGTCGGGCTATGGAAGAAACTATTAGATTTAGGCATAGATGGTAAATTACTACGCTTGTTTAAAAATGCGTATAATGATATCAAATCGTGTGTTGGAGCAAATGGACGGATGTCTGAATTTTTTGGTATAGTAGACAGGGAGTGCGCCAAGGAGAGAATTTGTCTCCTTTGTTATTTGCCCTTTTTGTCTACGATATAGAAGAGTTTTTAACTGACGAAGGTAACCAATTTATTGAAATAGAAAACGGTGATATGGAGGTACTATTGAAAGTTATGTTGATCATGTATGCCGATGACACGGTGATTTTCTCTGAAAGTATAGAGGGATTACAAGAGACTCTCGATGATTTTGCGATGTATTGCGATCATTGGAAGCTAGTAGTAAATGTGCAGAAAACCAATGTTATTATATTTCAGCAGAGAAGGGTCAAACTCAATAGGGTTGAATTTAAATTTAATGGGGAAACACTGAACATAGTTGATTATTTTAGGTATCTGGGAATTACCTTTACGCACAATGGCAACTCCACACTCAGTATTAAAACTCTATGTGAGCAAGGTCGAAAGGCAATGTTTAGTCTAATTAGTAAATGTAGGACTCATAAGCTACCCATCAATATACAGTTGGAATTGTTTGATTTACTGGTTACCCCAATATTGTTGTATAATTGTGAAATATGGGGTTATAGTAAGATTGATCTAATTAAGAAGGTTTATTTGTCTTATTGTAGGCATATTTTAGGTTTAAAAACCTCCACTCCGTCTTGTATGGTTTATGGAGAACTTGGTAAATACCCCCTTAATATTACAGTCAAATGCAGAATGATTAACTACTGGTGTAAACTTTGGAGTGATAAGGAGTCCAAATTGAGCAGTAAAATGTATAGAGTTATGTACAATTTAAATAGAGAGTGTAATTACTCGTCACCACCATGGATACTTCATGTTAAGAATATTTTAGACAGTTGTGGCATGTCAAACATATGGTATACATATAATAATTTCGATCCAAAATGGATACAAAATGCGGTAAAGTTGAAACTACAAGATCAGTATAGACAGGACTGGAAAAGTACTTTATTTGAAAGCCCAAAATGTTACTTATACCGACTGTTTAAATCTGATTTTTGTTTTGAGGGTTATTTTAACTATTTATCTGCACGAGATTACATAACTCTTTGTAAATTTCGTACTGTAAATCACTGTTTGCCAGTTGAGACAGGAAGATATACAAATATTGCTAGGGATATGAGGGTATGTAAATTGTGCAACACCGGTCAAGTGGGAGATGAATTTCATTTTTTAATAGAATGCCCAACTCTAATTGAAAAACGGAAGGAACTTATACCGGCATATTATACTAGACATCAAGACATTAATCATTTCATAGCTCTGCTACATGGAAACAAAAGGACAGTTTTAAAGTTAGTTAAATTTATAAGACATTGTATCCAGTTATTTTGATAGTTACCCGCCATGTAAATTCATGTACAGTTATGATGGTTGTGCTCCATGCTTTTGTAAAGCTTTTGAGCAAATAAATGATGATGATGTGAAGAGCAGTATGTTTACAAGATCGCATAGTGAAATCATTACCGTCGGTTTTACTTGACAAAATAATGTAAAACCGATATTATCCGGAATATTACCAACACGGAGAGTAATTATTGAATGGAGCTCATTGGCACTGCCGTTGTTTGCACAGTGTTTTTTTTGCTCGACCAAGTAAGGATGAGGCCCTCGGCTGTAACTTGCGAATTATCTTAAATTACAACCTGTTCACAGATGCCACCAAATACCTAAACATTATCGAACAGAGGTACCATTCTGGTCAATCCAGGCTATAACCCAAAACAGCCCAGCAATCTTAAACGCGATTGAGGGAAAGAATGTGTGATGGTTACCCGAGAATAACTCCCTCGGACGTGACGGTGGTGAACATGATTTTCGTTTGAAGGTGAAACGGGTGAAAGTTATTGTTATGCGCTGTAAAAATGCTGAAGTTTCATATCATGCAAAATGGTGATTGTCAATTGCTCTAAACTGGATTTATTGAAGTTTGAAAACGGTCGAATGTGCTCTTTCGACATTTTAGGGACATTTTCTGAAGGGATTTCCCTTCATATATAAAATATGACACCTCAAACCAAAACAATTTGTGTGTATTTATTATCACAATGGTTAGTGTTACAATCGACTGAAATATCATTCTGGTTTGAGGTGTCATCTTTCATCAAAATTGAAAATTATGCAAATGCTTGGCTTGTATTCTACCAGAAACGTTATCTGAGCAAGTAAAAAATGCTTTTGAAGTAGACGTCGTCGTAGTCCAGTTGTTAGGCTGCTCGCTTTAAAAACAGTGTGGCGACCAGTTTTTTGAGCTAGGAGTTCGATTCACATTTGGATCAGAAAAATTTTCTTCCTATTTTCTTATTCTTTCTTCATAATATTTAACATTTGGATTAATTGATGTTATGTGAAATAATCTTCAGTGATATTTAGTTAATAAAATATAGATATAACTGTGTATACACATTTTTGCATTCACTACTACAACTCGACCCTTATTGCAGCACACTCATCATATGTCCAAGTCACCGTAACTGAATGGGTTTAGTTTCATGGGTCAGCAATACTTTCCATGTATCAAAAACGAGGGAAACTTCATGTGTATTTTCCTGAACTGTCTTCGTTATATTTAAGAATCATTATAGTTCTCACTATGAACAGTAATGCACCATTCAACAAGTCGAAGTGTGAGTGTTGTCACAAGAATACGCGTCCAGGCAAGACCAGAAAAATATCTGGTTCACAGTTAGAGTGGGTAAAACGCAGGATTGACTTTGAAGTCAACACTGAGGGACTATTATGCCCTCAATGTCGGGCTATATACTATGTAGATATGAAATCTGCGAACGATGAGACCATCGAAGCGCCTACATCCGTAGCCGATGATGACCAACCCGAGGCGGGGTCAAGTTCCCGTTGTGTCATACTACCAGATATTCTACGGCAAGTTCGATTTGCAACATTTCAATGACGTAGCTCGTTAAAAGAAGTTACTTTTGAAACAGCAATAATTTTACATAATCGCAAATTATTTAACTAAAAGACGGTTGCGAGTTAATATATGATACATTGAGTAATAACTAATCCTTTTGTATTGTTTGAAAATGGGATAAAAATGGAATTTCGACCGAAACAAATAATTCTGTACGACTGGCCTACAAAAACGTTACTGTCGAGGAAACCTGTTCATTTAAAAATAGAACGTACCAAAACAGCACAGAGTCCACTGTGCATTTGACGTCATAAAGGGCAGCTGACCCGGCCTGCACAATAGATATACACACGCCAGTGTCCGAGGGAGTTATTCTCGGGTAACCATCACACATTCTTTGTTTCTTATATTTCTTCATATAAAAATCTTAAAACATGATACGGTACAGCAACAGATTGAATGATTCATATTAGCCAATCGGAGTCTTATTCCGTGCTGCTGTATACACTCTCTGGAGGCTAAAACCAGCAGCACAAGAGCAAGTGGTTCGCCAATCGATGCGTGTGATGGCAGGTTTCGTTAGTTAGGGTACAGGTATAGTCTTGTTAACTTGGCCAAATCCAGTTTATGCCATGGTAGCCACATCATAATCTGTACCTTACTATTCGCCTCAAATGAGCCAAATAAGAACAGTTTCTTTGTCGGCGTTTCAGTTGTGGTCAAAAGCATTTATTTTTCACTGTGTAATACTACATTGTATCCCAACACATAAGAGTTCAATAAGATCGATTCTTTCTACGATGTCAAGAAGAATGTGAAATCAGGTACTGTAGATGGCCTGTGTGTTCCATAGTAAACCAATATCGTCGAGAGCATTCTACATACAGATCCTTTGATAACCGCTGGCAACCCGGGACGTAGAGATTGATATAGAACCGAGAAGTATAATAGCCTTGGAGATTTATAATCATCGACTCTTATCACATGTATCAGTAATAACCCATAATTGCATATTTTCTCCACTACAACAAGCCTGCACTCTCATTAAAGGACATCCCTTCGTATCGTGGTAATTTGCTAAATGAGAGTTCGGGAATAATTTCCTTGCCTGCTCGCATCGTTACGAAATCGTTACGAAGAAATTTGTAAATGTTAATGCAAAGTGACAGGCGAATGTATAAGCTTACTATATCGTTACCTGAATCTCTCTGCGGTATTACATTCTGTTAGCGAAATGGCCGAGTTTCACAGATATAGGAGACGAAAAGATATGCAAAAGAAAGAAAAGAAATTATCGGGGTTAGAGACCCTAATCTTGCTGGTGTACGTAATGCTATTATGAGAAGGAATTATTTAAAAAGGTCGTGTTGCTCTCCTAGACAATTGTTGACTCCAGCTCCTTACAAGTGAAACATGATCCGTGCAAAGCACACTGTAAAAAGCAAGGTTTCCAAATCCCCATTTTTCTGCTCCCAAACACCAGTTCTGGGGTACGGAAACACCGATACCAGAGTTTCAAACACTTGTGTTTTGAAACTCCGCAATATGTGTTTGAAAACGCACCGTGTTGTTCGAAACAATATATTTGAGGCACAGAAACACCAATACAAAGGTTTCAAACACGGGTCTTTCGAACCCCCATAACCCGGATTTGGGAGTTTATTCACCGATTCGGAAGTTCGATCTATCAAAAATGATATACCGGTACTGTAATGCTCAACTATCACAAGGAATTAGCACAACAGGATAATCTTCAAATAAGTGATGCCGGTAATTAATTGTTTAATTTCCCGTAGTTATTTTCTTGAAATTCCCAATCTAGTCTCGGGGAAATCAGGTTTTTTGAAATACCACTTAGGAAATTTCGAGATGAGACATAAATCTGTGGCATTATTCAAGGTGCATCTAAAAAGGATGCCCCGTAAGATGGGGACGGTGTGCTAAAGTACCCGATGCACAATGTTTTCGAGAAAATCCTCACTGTGATCCGAAGACCATTGAGATACGTGTCTTAGGTGGTTTATTTAATGGAAGACTTATTTGAAGTTTTCAATAAAAGTACCTACACGAATTAGGAATCACTTTACCCTGTTATAGATATCCATGTTTGGCATAGCAGCCGATAAGTGATTTTCTTTTGAAAATTTATAATTCTTTCTGACTACCGGCTCATGCTGTTATGCTTGTTCGCCGTGTCATGTGTGCTGTTCATATAGTACCACTATTGTATCTCGAACTACCAAAATTGCGTGCTGTTCTGCTGCAACTACATTTAGCTTCTGAAACCCAATACCAAATAGTGTTTTGGAACTCATAATGCAGTTTTTTCCAAAAACGAAAAGTAGGCTTCTGAAAAACCAAGTGGACGGGGTTCGGAACACCAGTTCTGGTTGCAGCTGGATTTCACCCACTTTTGGGGTTTTGAAAAACTTCCTTTTTACAGTGTGCACTGGGAAATCCTACGCCTTGGTGGTATTAAAATAGGGGCTTCTTGAACAAGCAGTTGAAGGCGAGAAGCAATTGACGACAAACTTGAGAGTTAAGATCATGCTTAGCGGGCACATGCCTACAGGCACGGTGGAAGAAATTGTTGATTGGAGGGGCCACTATCACAGCAGGAACAGGCGAGGTGCAGGCGCCACCCAGGCCCCGGACGCTCCAGGGGTCTTAGATGGACGGAGACGCGTTCCAGCGTATTTCTGAGTAATAAAACAAGAAATCTGTGCATGTGTAAACTATATTTGTTTTGCCTGTTTTGTTGTTTCTCACAATATTTGTTTTTAATATTCCCCGTCACGAAAATGAGTTTGTTCAGAAATAGAAATAATTAAAATATTAAATATATGTCATTTCAATCGAAATGTTCATTAAGCTTTGATCATGTCACACAGATGTTTTCTACTTGTTGGGGAGCCAAACACAGGTCAACTTATTAGTATGAATAAGCCATCCTCAACAATGCAGTTTTGTATACTCATATCTTCGTACCAATCCCTGTAGGCAGATTAGGGTTGTACAGTTATTTCTGCGAACGTTTTGGGGCAATACGCTACCTTGATGGGATCTCGGTATAATTAGATAAAAGTCCAGTTTATCTAATGTAGAAGCTGAAGGACAAACTCTTCGAAGTCCGAGAGGGAACAACATGAGGGCGTATCTTAAATAATAAAATTCTCGGATAGCATAAAAAACATCTGCCTTCACAGCAACCAGATGGAGACATTACCTGGCCCTTAATTCGTTCAAATATGGACATGTTCGGAGAGGTCAGAAGCTCGCGAATATTTCCGATATCTCGGATTTGATAGACGAACCACGACTTACTTGGGATGCAAGGATGCCCCCCATTCTTACTGGAAAGTAAAATCTGCATTCAATACAGATATAGGGTTTTCGCTTTACTCATTCGTTTTTTTTCTGTCTCTGACTTTTTTTGTTTTCGTTTTTTATCTCTTTTTTTTTTAGCTGAAAATATTGAGAGGTCATGGCCACCCGCCGCCCCACTCCTGTCGTGTTCCGGCGTCCCTGGCCTATGTCATTCAAGTTAATTACTCCTGAATAGCCTTGTGACATGGTGGTAATGATTGACATAGTTGGACATATTACGTACGTACACACATGATGACAATACTCCAATGACAACTTTGGCTGAAACTCCTTGTGTACAGTGTAGGGTTAGTTAGCTTAGGCATAATCATTCTTGAGTTGCGGTACAGGTAATAAAAGGAACAACTTGACCTAGTGACCCCCAGCAATAGGTCAATCTGACTTTGCGATAAACTTCTGGTCTAGGATTACATGTATATGTTATGCCAGTTTGGTGCTCCCAGGCAATCGTTTTTCATAAAATTATATGGTGACAAATTGATATAATTTGACCTGGTGACCAACAAACTGCGACGATGTCACTGGTTTTCGATAAGCTTCTATTTTGTGACCACTTGCATGTGTGATGTAAGGTTGGTGATGGTAATGATACAACAAAGACGGATGAACGCACGTACGTACATGATGACAATATATGACAGCTTTGTTTGTAGTCCTTGACGTGATGTGTGTATAGTGTAAGCTCTGTAAGCTTAGGCATTATCATAACTGAAATATGGTGGTATTAAGCAGCCAGAGATAAAAGGACAAAATTGAGTCCGTGACCCAGAATAATTAGGTCAATCTCTCCAATATTTTTTAGGCTCCTGCATTAGAACAATATACATAAACGAAGTTAGTTTGGCGCTCCTAGGCAAATTCATTGTTGAGTTATGGTGGCAAAAATCAATTCATGGAACAATGCCACATGTTAGCCTAGTGACCTGAGAAATCAGAGGCGGACGCACCGACGTACATAAATACGATAACACCCTTCCGGCAATATTATCCGAGGGGTAAAAAATAATTTTATTTTATTTTCATGACATGTGAAATGTATTTCGAGTGTTGACGCGGAAATTCCTTTGTGGACGAGGGCTGAATACTGGTTATCGGATCTCACATCTTTTCTTACACAATCTTACACACCTTTGTGGACGAGGGCTGAATACTGGTTATCGGATCTCACATATTTTCTTACACAGTCTTACACACCTTTGTGGACGAGGGCTGAATACTGGTTATCGGATCTCACATCTATACTTACACAATCTGCCACACCTTTGTGGACGTGGGCCGAATACTGGTTATCGGATCTCACACCTATACTTACACAATCTGCCACACCACTGTGGACGAGGGCTGAATACTGGTTATCGGATCTCACACCTATACTTACACAATCTGCCACACCTTTGTGGACGAGGGCTGAATACTGGTTATCGGATCTCACACCTATACTTACACAATCTGCCACACCTTTGTGGACGAGGGCTGAATACTGGTTATCGGATCTCACACCTATACTTACACAATCTTACACACCTTTGTGGACGAGGGCTGAATACTGGTTATCGGATCTCACATCTATACTTACACAATCTTACACACCTTTGTGGACGAGGGCTGAATACTGGTTATCGGATCTCACACCTATACTTACACAATCTGCCACACCTTTGTGGACGAGGGCTGAATACTGGTTATCGGATCTCACACCTATATTTACACAATCTCACACACCTTTGTGGACGAGGGCTGAATACTGGTTATCGGATCTCACACCTATACTTACACAATCTGCCACACCTTTGTGGACGAGGGCTGAATACTGGTTATCGGATCTCACATCTATACTTACACAGTCTTAGACATCTTTGTGGACGGGGGCTGAATACTGGTTATCGGATCTCACATCTATACTTACACAATCCTCCACACCTCTCGCGGGATTCGTTGACACCAAAGTTCGGCCCCCGTGTGCATAACTTTAACGTTTTAATGTTAACACTCGTTTGGTTCATTTTTCGTATATATATTTGAGTGTATTACCTAATTTTGTGCAGCACGTTATCAAACTATAGGAGTTTTTGAATACGACCGTATATATGCTATAGAATGTTTCAATATGATCCTGCAGGATTTCCTCGGAGATTCGTATAGGATCATGTAAGAATGTCTGAGATAATCTTAAAAATTTATGTGAGAATTCCCGGAATATTATATTCGTATGTACTCAATGACTATGCTCGGCTAACCCCGATCTTCGGCTTGTCTCCGCTTGTCTCATGAATTCATGGGATACGGTTCTCTAGCTCCGTTAATTTCTTTCCATTTCTTTGCATGTGCAAGCATTCTCCGATATATGTTATCGTATATTTGCGAAACTCTCCCATTCGGATGACAGAATTTCACAGTTTTAGGCAACGAAATAATGAGCTTATACATTCACCCGTCGTTTTGCATTAAGATTTACAACTCGGTACAAACGAGCACGGAGAAAATAACGTACTTACGAGACGAGCACGCAGGCGATTTATCCCCGAACTGTCATTTATTAAATTACTACGATACGGAAGGATGCTCTTTAATGAGAGCGTTTCCTTGTTGTATAGGAGACAATATGCTACGATCGGTTATTATAGATAGGAGGATCGGTTATTATAAAACTCCAAGGCTATTATTCTTCTCTGTCCTTCACCAATCTTCACGTCCCCCATATTGATATTGCTACCTACTGGGTCAGCGTTTATCATAGGAGCTGTACATTGCTTTCGACGACATAGGTACCATATATGGGACACACAGGCCATCTCGAATACCTGATTTTACATCCGTCTTCACATCGTACAAAGAGCAAATTTTTCGAATTGAGGGATACAATGTAGTGGAGAAGCAATACGCCTGAGAAGGTGACCGTATGTCAAGCCGCTATAATTTTCTTCCACAGTTGCTGACATAATTCAATATTTACTGATATCATTAAATGATTTCATGATATCACTACATATAGTTCGCTGATGTCATCAAATGATTTGCTGAGACCATTTAATGGTTTGTGAATATCAGCAAATAGTTTGCTGATATGTGTAAATGACCTGATAGTATCTGTTAACCATTGTTGATATCTTTAATTATTGTTGCTATCATAAAACATTTAATGATATCATTAAATCATCTGATGATATCGGCAAATCTTTTGATGATATCAGCAAATCAGTTGATGATATCAGGAAATACTGAATTGAAAATTTGCAGGATTTTTATATGTAATTACATGCGATATGAACATAACAGTACAAGAACACTGATAATCGATCAGTGACCGATCCAGGCCATGACCAACCTTGGACCGGATTCTTAATTCCACTTGACCAATCATAGCTGGTAAATGCATCGGACTCCGAGAATCAACATCTTGCTCAAATATCATATTAAAAAACTTTATTGAGCTTCTTGAGTGCTAACCTCTCAGAGTGACATAATTATTCACCCTTAAAACGTCTAGGGATGTAATGACCGTAAACTACATCATATTAAGCTAGCGATCAATATCATCATCGACCTCTCAATAGATCGTTAGGCTTTTTGATTCAAATTACGATTGCTATACCGCAAAAGTCAAGCAAGACTCAGATATCAAAACATACAAAGGAACACAATTCAACTTACTTCAAATCGGAGGGGGCCTGTAGGGGCTTTAGCGAAGGGAATGCCCAGGTAACGGTCAACGTTTCTTCCTGGAAGCACTTCCTCTCGGATACCCCGCACCTTTCCGTAACTCGTGTTCCGAAGGACGACGTTGGTGGTATTTGACAATTGTCTTTGCACAAGCGCCAAGGAAAGGCATTGCCACCAGGCTAGAGTGACGAACTGAGCGAATGACATCGATGCGTATCCCATCAAGAGCCTGTCTGTAAGAGGCTAACTGTTGACAATGTGTTCGATCTGTGATAACAATAACTGCTACTCACGGTCATGTGAACAGCGGTCTGTTTACCAGATCGCATGGTGAAATCATTAACGTCAGATTTACTTGACAAGATAATGTAAAACCGATATTATCCCGAATATTACCAACACAGAAAATAATTATCGAACGGAGCTCGTTGCCGCTGCCTTTGTTTGCAGAGTAATTTGTTCGCCCAGCTAAGTACGAATTAGGCCGTTGGCTGTAGTCTTGCGAGTTATCTTAAATTATGAACTTTTCAGAGATGCCACCAAAAAGCTAAACACTATTCAACAGAGCCGCCATTCTGAACAACCCGTGCTGTTCTTCTGTGACCTTTCCACTAACACATCCCTGCTACTTAATCCGCGAATGAGGAAAATTTGTTTGTGAATATTCCTCCGCGTCTGCGATACACGCAGTATGTTAAGTCATAATATTAAAACACGTTTACGATAGAGCAACATATTGGGTGATTCATATTAAACGTAGTCAGTTTGAATCTTATTCCGTACTGCTCTATATATAAATTCTGAGAGCCGATAACAGCAGCCGAAGGGCAAATAATTCGCAAATCGATTGGTGTAATGGAAGCTGGTTTCTTTCGAAACATACAAGTGCTACCAAATTCGTGAAAATAGATCCAGTGGCGAAAGCCAGCGTCGTTTGTATATTTTTTTTATGGCAGCTATAGACTGAAAATACCAGTCGCACTAAATCGAGTCCATAATTCCTGCACGCTCGTTCCCATGGTAACCCCAAGCAATATTCAGCACTAAAGTACATTCAAAGTAAGTAGAAGGTGACGGTTCACTTATAAACTGCACGTCAGTGTTTCCCCAGTCCATGTAACCCTGGGTTAAGTGGGCCAGCATACCTCACACATGCCAGAATAAGTTCTGCGTTGTATCAACCTCCAAACCATTTCAACATAGCTCGAAATTTCGTGTGATTCCTTCCATTACAGTATGTGATACGATAGTAGTAGTATAAGTGGATTACAGACCATATTTTGACGAGTGCGCAGGTGTTTCTGCGCAGGTTTGCGGCGGAAGTGCGGCGGGTCGGGGATTCCCCAGTGGGGGTTTCCCAATGACGATCACGTGATCAAGGCATGTCTAGACTTGTTCTGGGTTGTACAGTTCTGCCATACGGAGGATGGATGTATTCTTCCGCGGTGATGCGGTTTGGCTGTGATGCGGTCGCGGAAGAAAGCTTCCGCGGAGGAAAAGTAGTCCCTAGACTACAAATACGCTGCATGGTCCGATTGGGCCGAGTGAGGCTCTTTTCAGTCATGTCATGGGTGTTTTCACAGAATAAATGCCATACGGAGGATGGGTACTAGTATTTCGCTGACGTTCTAGTAATAAACATAATCTATAGGTGTTGTACCATGTTAATAGGATCAGTCTAGCATCTGTACCACCCTAGGGTCGAGTGTTTATTGTCCCGTGTATCTCCGCAAGAAAACAACAAGCAAAATGGCGGCTCCAGGATGGTGTGGGGATGCCCTTTCCATATCACGGCGTCGACAGTAGCGCCATCTGCACACATTGACGCAAGGGAGACAACTCGTGTGGCCTAAGGATATGGAAATAGCCGTGTTGGAGCTAGGGGAGCCACAAATGGTCCAATGGGATCGAGTGAGGTATCAAAGTAAAGCCTAGGTGAAGGGGCATCTGAAGGGGTGGGTGTGGGGTTGAAATATCGCCATTCTGCGCATGCGCGGTGGCCGAAGGTTATGGAAATAGCCGTTTTGGAGCTAGCGAAGCCAATAATGGTCCAATGGGATCGAGTCAGGATTCAAAGTGAAGCTTATGTGAAGGGGCATCTGACTGGACTAGCGGCTTGGGCGTTGTCACCATTCTGCGCATGCGCGGTGGCCCAAGGGTATGGAAATAGCCGTGTTGGGAGCTAGGGGAGTTACTACTGGTCCAGTGGGGTCGACTGAGGTATCAAAGTGAAGCTTAGGTGAAGGGGCATCTGACCGGACTAGCGGATTTGAAATAGCGTCATTCTGCGCATGCGCGGTGGCCCAAGGGTATGGAAATAGCCGTGTTGGGAACTAGCGAAGCCAATAATGGTGCAGTGGGGTCGTATGAGGTATCAAAGTGAAGCCTAGGTGAAGGAGCATCTGACTGGACTAGTGGGTGTGAACTAGCGTCATTCTGCGCATGCGCATAGACGTTTTGGGGATGTAGGGGAGTTACTCATGATCCAATGGGGTCGAGTGAGGTATCAAAGTGAAGCTTAGATGAAGGGCCATCTAATGGGTTGGGTGTGCGGTAGCCATTCTGCGCATGCGCAGATGCAATGCGGAGCTCTCGTCCAATCAGAAGCGAGTATTTCAAATCCGCCACGGAGCTCTCGTCCAATCAGAAGCGAGTATTTTGACCCGGTGCATTATGGGACATATCCAAGATGGCAGCACGTATGTTCAAGATGGCGGCACATCCGGTGTCGAAAACTGGCCATTTTTGTCGGGATGGGGTCACCTAGTGTCGAAAACTGGACCCTGTATGGGTCCCGCTAGACGTGTTGGAGCTAGGGGAGCCACGAATGGTCCAATGGGGTCGAGTGAGGTATCAAAGTGAAGGGGCATCTGACTGGACTAGTGGGTTTGAAGAAGCGGCATTCGGCGCATGCGCAGTCTGGCCGTAGTATAGAAATAGACGTGTTGGAGCTAGGGGAGTTACTACTGGGTCGATGGGATCGAGTATCCATGTGAAGCCTAGGTGAGAGAGTTACACTAGGGTGTCGTTTCCATTCTGCTGCGCAGGTCACGTGGTGGGGTTGTGACGTCACTTCCGGGTTTTTCACTAAAAAACTACCTCCAAACATAGAAGAGTTCCCATGTTTTCCCCTTAGACGTCCGTATGTTCAACCGCCGGCA
>JAVTVY010051805.1:0-27582 GCA_036873755.1 Hanleya hanleyi
CCCCCCCCTGTTGAAATCCTGCCTTTATATTAAGATGGGCACTGCCAAGTCAGAATCACCATTGATTTTCATCAAAAATCACCAGAAATTTTCATCGAAAGTAGGTCAGCTCAGAACTTGCTGGTAACAGTCCCTAATGCACCTTCATGCCAAAAATCAAGGTTCTAATGTAAACGGTTCTCCTTATTTTGCCGATGAAAGGATTCGGATGGACTCACTCACTCACTGACTCATTACCGGACAATTTGCAAATGAGAGCCTACTTCGTCGGAATATTCACTTCTGAGAAATTTCAGGGGGTTTTCTAAGGAAATTCCTCAAATACACATGGTGATAATAAATGCATCTCTTCATTTTTGTTCGATACTTGCTTGAAGGTTTGATAAATTTGAACTGCATAATATTCATGCTTTCTATACAGTTTGTCAATATTCATGTGTGACACCTCATTCTGGTGTGAGAGGTTCCATAAAAACACATGAAGTTCATATCAAGTACTGTCCATGTAATTCAAAACCTTATCTCATTTTCCTATCATATTTGTCTAAATTCATGCCTATTGACATGTATATCACAAAGTTTCTCTGAATAGTCACATCTCCTAATACAAGTGCAGGTATAACATTGATCCAACCACATGGATTTCTAAATCCCAATACTTACAAAATAATATCCAGACATGTCCAATAATACATGTATACATAACTGACACAATCTGTTCATGTCCAAAGTGATGCAAGATTATAACAGCACTTGACACTTCTGAAACTGTCTAAAAAACATTATTCCAATTGCAGAGATGAAATCTATTCTGACATAAGTCTGGACCTATAAAAGGTTCCATTTTTACACCTGATTACAACCTTCTGTCAACAGTGAACTTCATTACATGGTTTATAGCTATCGTTAAATTGAACTAATTATCTAATCTAAAACTACAAGGCTTCAGGAACATTTTTCTTCCATCATGTCAGCCTTTTTTTCTTTCATTTTTTCGTCCCAATTTCTGTTACCCCTGTCAAAGGGAATTCACAGCAATTGGCTCAATGCAAATGCATCTTAACACATCCACCTGCCCAAAATATCACGGGTCTATTTTCTGACTTCCTTTTGATCACATCTTAACACAGGAAGATAAAACTTTGGCTTTTCCGCTCTATCCTAATAAAAACACATCAATTATTCGAAATTCAAGGTTTTTACTGCCATCTGTTATTTATTGGGGGTAATGTAGCTTGGATATGATACCTGGTGTAAATGTGTTCGGCATGCAAATTACTGTACCAAGAAACTACCAGGGAGAATATAAAGGATAATAAGTTGTTATTTCAGGTAAACTTGTACATCTACCTTCTTAACATGATGAACCTTAACAGGAAATATCGTTCTCCCATTGTCAGAGTTTCCAACCTTCCAAACTGCTGATGTAACACCCTCTGATTGCATTGTACAGAAATATGCCAGTGGCGCCCATGCGCATTCAGTTTATATCAATTTTATTGGGCACATGAAGCATGTATCTGCATTTATGAGAGGGATAAGAAAAGCATCCACATGATCCAGTATATCTTACAGAAATGAAATGCTCATTACTATTTGGTTCAAACAATATTTTATTTCAGTAATGGGTCGCTGAACAGGACAAGCCTATATCAACACCTCTCCAGATGACAATGGATGAATTTACATATAAATACAAACCAGAGGACGGATGGCAAATTGTCTTGTTTAGCTGTGATATCCAACACCGACTACACTTCATTTAGTAACGGATGATGCTGATTGTTCAGGAGTCATGCACAGAAAACCTGTATGCTGCAGTTTTAACCACAATGCATTTCAGAGGGCATATCTGACAGTAGGATGTAGGCAATCTGATACCATGCGAATGAGAAGTTATTTCCACTATTCCCCATGTAAATCCCGGATTTCACATTGAACTCTGAATTGACCAATTAATTTCTTTAAAACTGATAGACATGATGCAATATTGTTTTTATACAACTCCATTGATTGTGCTATTTATTTCCTCTTCCAGTACTGTCTGTACTGTATCACATGCGGAAGTTAAAAGAATATTTAATTTCCGAGTTATAATATTATAATAACACTGGTTGGTGAGTTTGAAGTTTTGAAAATAATACAAGAATTGTCATTGGCTTTCTAAGGCAAAACATCCAGCCAACCCTAGTCTGGTTTTATGGAATGTCAATTATATACACAAGTCAGCGGGAAATGGATATAATCCACATTTTCACACTTAGTTAGCTTTTAATAATGTCTGTCAAGGTTTCTGTTTTATTAGGCGTCCGATCCTTCCATGTCCCTATATTTCACATCCCTTGAGATATTTTCTTCCTCTCACTTTTTCTATTTTTTTTTTTTTTTCTTCTTCTTTTTCTCTCAGCCTCATTAAAAGCCAAGGTGCATAAATTTCTTCTAATTGAACCAATCAGTTGCCCACCAACCTGTCGTCTCCAACTGTGATTTATACGGCCTTTCAAGTCCTCCAAATATTCAAACTTCCTGCCTGTCCCCGCCTCCCTCTAATCATTGACATCAAGCTCCTGTCCAACAACATATGAAAGACAAACACTGCAAAATTATCCCCAAATATAATTTATCTCCAAAACTAGCCTAGTAAATGAGCTGGCCGAGACAACTTAATTCAGAACAGATTTGTTTTTTGCATTTCCTTCCAACTTCAGGCTAGTTTATTCTAGGTGTAGAGACGGTACCTCGTTACATGATTATCAGGGTAAACCAATTTGTGTCAGAATAGAGTTGAACATGCCTCAAGTTCTGACGAACTCTTAACGTGTCTTCATACCGAAGTTTTGGCAGCATTTTTTTTTGGTTCTCACGCTTATAGAATTTAACAAATATTATATATGCTACACGGCTGATTTGGGAGGGAATGTACATGTATTTCTTCACTACATGTAGCCAAGTCCACTGTACCTCATCAATCGCAGTACTCCAACTTCGCTGAATTGGTTGATTGTTTGAAGTTTAACGTCGCACCTAACCTTATTGGTCACAGAGTGACGATGACCTAAACAAACATACCCAAGCAAAACCCTAAACCTAACAAAAACCTAACCAAAACTAAAAAAAAAAATTTAATTTCGAATTTTGAAAATTAGGTTCTACAGACACTGATGATCACAATGGATTTGTCAGAGAGCCTAATTTGTTTGGCACTTTAATCTACATGTACCTCCTGTGCCAGACAAACATGGTATGGTAAACCATGCTGCCCTAAGCTGGAGGGTCAACTTGGCTGAAATGGCCAGCGTAACCTGAATGTTGAAGCTGATCGATATACTGGGTGTATTTGGCACTATTCTACCATATACATGTCATACATGTGTACAGATTATCAATTACTCCACATTTCTCACTTTAATTCTTCCACAAAGGATTCATGGGGATGGACTGATGGGTACACTGATGTATGACTCACACTTAAATTTGTGTTTGTACTTTCCCTCTCTTCTCGAGCTATGGCTATTTTTGACCTAAAGTTGCCAGAATTAACGTCAGTGTAAGCATAATAGTCCGTTCTTGGAATAGTGAAAAAATGTAATATATTCATTATACACTCAAGAATAAGTGCATGTAATCCTTTGAAATTTCTAAATATCAAATCTGTTTAATGATAATGCATGAGCCCAAACAAGCAGTGCACACAATGAAATGTTGAAATGTTGCAGAAATGGGATCTTTTGTGATTGGTTGATATTTTGAATCATACCATTAAATGGTACCTTGCAAGGCAGGTTCTGTTCCCTGCACTTCTGTGTATTGCAAAGACAGGAGTCTGCTAATAAGGAGAAAGCACGCCTTTCTTAAACAAAAAGAATAATAACACATGCCACAAATCTGTCAGCCGCGGTTGGCTCTAACTCGAGGAATTAAACCATTCAGGGAAGATTCTTCTCCCCTTTCAAGGAGAAGTATCCCCAACATAAGTTTTCTTTAGAAATTCGCACCATATAATTGCTCTATGAATTAAGAGTTTTCATGGAAAAGATTCATCAGATATAATTTGGGTTTACTTCGCGAGGAGTGGCTGTAGAGTGCCACCCTATTTCTACACGACAGTGACCATGTGGCTCTATGAGCAGTGACATTACTTTTTTCATGCAACTTGCAACAAAGGTGATCTCATCGGTAGCGTGACATGCTCTTTCTTCACATCAACGCTAACTTTCTTTCCACTCAACTACATGTAGGAAGTCATACTTCTTTTAACTGTAATTTAATATTACCTTAACTCTTTCCCCCATATAAGCGGGTTTTGACGGCTTGTGTCGATCCCCATGTAAGCGTGTTGACGGATGTTCGCCTAACCCATGAAGATGGATTTTGACGAGTCACGGAGTTCCCATGTGATGGATTACTTTGCAATTTTTTCGCGTTTACTTTGAGTAAAACATAATTAAAACTATACATTTTCAGAAAGCCAAAATTTAAATAAATCTGACTTGTATACGGTTGATTTGTTTTGTGATACGGGTAAAATGAAATGAGAGGAAGAAAAATAATTGACGGAAAATGCGCGATTCAACACCAAATGAGTTTGGTATGCTCTAAGATAAACGTTCGAAAAATAGTAAAATCTGCTTCCAAATTCCTGAATATTTCGCGTAACGCGAGCATAAACTACCAAAGTATCTAACCTTGATGACTAGCTCGTCAAATCTGCCCATCTGAGTTTATTTTACATATTTTCCCACGACCTTTTGTCTTCGCCGTAAATGTCTTATCCGCCATTCTTTCCCAGCCGGTCTTTTGTCCGACAGTGACCATAGCGACTGCGTCACCACGTGACCTCTTCCTCCAATCACGCCGGGCCTCGCTCAACCTTGGCCAATCAGTGAGCTGTCTTTTTTTCACCTTATGAATATTTATTATCGTCGTCATTCTGCTTCCGGGAAGTATATGTGACTTTTTCAGTTCTATCTCGTTCAAAACCTGCCATATCGTTATGTCTCTGTCAAATCCCGAATCTAGGGAGAATTAGCTTTACAGTGGTATAGAATAACATAGGAATTGCAGCGAAACAACAACAACAGAACGCTGCAAAACGTGACTAAAATGCGACAATTTCTTCGCCTTTTTCGTGATTTCCAACAGACGGAAAGCAGACACAACACATTTTCTCGCAAGATGACTAATTTTTAGAATAAATGTTGCTGATATTGGTATAAAACGTGAACAAATTACGTAGAATGGGTCTGTGGAAGACCATTGGTAAATATTTCTCCACATGACATGGGACATAAAACGGGATATTTTACATTGCAGGAGAAGTATGAAAATTGAAATGTCTCTATGGGTTAAAGACTTACGCCATTACAAATCTATTATGGGTCAGAGAGAGAAAATTCCCCACAAGTCTAAGGGGGAAAGAGTTAACTCATGATGCCTATAAATGGCAGCATCCTACCATTGAATAGTGCGAAATAAAAGCGGTCCATCTCCAACATTAAATGGATAATACCCATAAAACAGTCTAAAAACGCCCCAAAATGCATTATGTAATATATAAGGGAAGCTTCAAGATGAGATGGAGGGAGCCTATGATCAGCCTGTATGTTGAACAATGATTAGTGCTCTCAAGTTACAATGTTTCACCTTAACTCCTGCAGTAATTAACTGACAAGAGGGACTTCCTGCGAACCTCAGATGCTGCAGCCATTTATCTTCCTTTTTTTTCGGCCTTCAACTGACAAGGCGAAGCAGATGTGCTAGAATTAATCCAGGCTTGATCCCTGGCTAGTATACCTAGAGACCACTTAAGAAATAATCTCCAAACACCATCAACCTCCTCAAAGGGTTAGGCAACAGAATCCCATTAGTATCCTGCTTGTGTACAACAAATTTTACTTTACATCCACAGCTCTGCGCAATGTTACACGTACATTAGCATTGTCGTGGTGAGGCTTTTAAGCCGTCTACAAAACGAAACGTGGACAAGCGAAACCAATGAAATCAGTTTGGTTAGTGTTGGCATGAAATCAGTCGTCCAGTATGCATTATGTATATACATCCAGGCCTCGGCTTTCGTCGTAATCCACGGGAATCCAAAGAGATTTTCTCAATCCAACTCGACGGAAATCCATGGAAATCCAAAGCAGGCTATCATTTCTGTACAGGGCTAAGATTTAACAAGAATACTGGATTCCCAATAATTAGTTTGCAGGAGTGCCGAAGGGAATCCGTAAATCAGATTCCTGTGCAAAAGCAAGCCCTGACATCTGTACATTGAAGTTCCAATGAAGCCTCAACCTGAGCGATATATTAAAAAGACCTCAAGCTTAGGCCGATCACACCTGATTTCTTGTTTCCCTGTCAATCTCTCGCACACACTTTATTTTACCTACATGTACCGCATGTTTTTTACCTTATTTTTACATTTTTTCCACTTTGGGGTAAAATTGTAATATCCCAAATGCAACAACTACTACATCATTTTGATCAATTGCCCAAATTTGCATAATTGAGAAAAACACTATATCCACATTCAATTCCATCAAAGATTCAAACCACATTTCGGCTAAATTAGTATGAATAATGAAATTCAAGACCTCGTCCACATCATCTCTTCAAAGTAGCCTGATGGGAAACGAGGAATCAAGTTTCATTGACCTTGTATCACTGAACTTATCCCTGGCGCAAAACATTCTTAAGTTTGCACTGATTGGCTGTTTGGTTACTTGCTCATAGACTGTAATCCTATTTGAAAAGGCCAAGATAGTCTCAGGAAATAGGTCAGACAAGCTCCATGTGTCACATGTGGGCATGCTTGGAACTGGCAAAAGTATTCCAAACAGAGAGGCATTGTGCGCCGAGATGGAACTCCTTGGAACTCCATGGCAAACTTTTTGGAACTCGGCAGACAAAGGATGGCTTATGCCATGCCATACCATGCAATGGTATGAGGGGAATGCAACTCTAATCCATCCAGATCAGGAAACTAGCCTGGCACACTGTATCCCATTTGGATAACCGGCATATGCCATTCCTATCAAGGAACTCATGCCCTAATTTCAAGAATCTTCCTAAATTAAGTGATGATATATATATATTTCAATTGAAATCAGCCCCACTGTTCAAATAAGCTGAGTGCAGTTTCTAGACTGCAAGGCCTGTTAAACTACACTCCTCCCAAATCAAAAGTTACACCTCACAGCAAATTTACATTGGTAAAATTTACAGAAGAAATAAAAAATTAAGTTCCTGTGTGGCGATTTTTCTAAATTATTAACTGCTGAGAGCTATTTGCCCAATAAGACTTGAACAAAATATACAAAAATTTGGAGAGAGTACAATTTTCAATAACAAATATTGTGTTAAATAATGAAAAAACCTTACTGCCAGACACACAGACAGTCACAGTGATGCTATATCCCCCAAATAGGGTCTGGATGGGGAATAAAAAAAACTGAAATGAGTGTATTGACTCAAGATTCTAAAAGTGACAAAAATATTTGAGTCAGAGGTGCATGCTTTTATTTTGGGGTCCATAGCTTTCACTCATACATGTACGAGAATTTGCTCTGTACCATACGTGCACCTATTTTGGCCCTGAACCAGCCAGCTCTAGCATTTTACGTTACAGTTGGAATTTGTTTTGGCACCAAGAACAGAAATGAGAAAAGACAAACAGATAACATCAGTGAGGGTGGTCGTTATGTACGGAACACATCTGATATTTCACAGACAAAAGGTATTACACATCATTGTACCATCCTAACTATCTTCACCTCATCCACCTTTGATAAAACATTTCTAAGTGTTTCTCACCAACTCAGAATTTTGTTGTCTTGTCAGAAACATATTCCTATGGTCATTGTTAACATTCTAAGTCTGTCTGGGGTTTTTTATTGTTTGCTTTGTTTTTTTTTGTTTTTTGTTTTCTTCTTTTTTTGGGGGGGTAAATTCATTGAAGATTATTATCTCTGGATGAGGTTCTTCCATGTTACTTCATTTTGTCTCATTTTCCCAGGACAATTTCACCAAGCTGAAGAGGCATTATGAAACACCTAGTTCATATCCTCAAATAACTTTGTTGGACACTTCACCAACTTTTATCTCCTCTGACTGATGTAAATTGTAATTGGTATCAATCACAACAGACCATCAAAATAGATGTACTGATAATGGTTTATATTCACGGAATTAACAATAAACAAACAAAGATAATGCAGAGTATGTTAGTTACCAAACAGTTACTTGTGTACATGTGTTGTGAACAACTATCACCGAGATATATGTATTTGTACACAATACCGAATAGAATGGTGATGCAATTATCACAAGTTATAACAGCATCATTACTATATTTTTTTATTAAATAAGAGAAAAATAAACAAGAGAAAAATAATCACACCAGACATGACAAATCTGTTCTTCTGAAGACTATGTAAACACTCCTTCTCATCAAAGATCCAATTTCTTAATGGAAATCTGAACCACTGTGTATGTACAAGATAACTACAATGTACATGTGAATTATATGTTATTTTTTTTTTTTCTTCGGCTAAATCTAATTATGTTGCCAGAATGAAGTCGTAGGTATAGAGACATAATTACCGGTAGCTGCTTATAAATAGATAATTCGAGCATAAATCCCTAATTATCTACATTAATCCGTACTAATCAGTGTCGGAGCTCAAAAGGAAGGAAGTCGGAAAGAAAACAGACCGCAAGTCCAGTTTCGGGGAGCACCTGAACAAAAAGATGAAAGACCACCCAAGTTCAATTGAAAGCATCTTTAATAATTTGTGTGTGGTTTGGGATCCGTAGCCATTCTGTGAGGTAATTAAAGAGACAACAACAACATCCAAAATACCTGCGTATAACGATGGGGAGGTCTCAACTTATACCTTTGTTTTGACGTCTTCACTCATTGTTTGCATGAGGTGTGTTCAGTATAGAACTGGGATAGGGCTAGTTTATAAATGGTAAAAGCAAGTTTGTGCATTCTCCAAATTCCACAGCCAAAGTTTCTATTCTCCAATAATATACTTGTATCTCCCCCAGAGACTATCTGTGCACACACATCAGTACATGTGCAGGTTCATGTGCTGGTACATAAACGGAGGCTACAAATGGAATGTACTTCATGTAACAGCACATTAATTTTACTATCAAGTAAGGCCTCAACAGAAGCACCTGGCACTATTATTCAGACGATTTGCAGCACAATACATTACAGTACAAGAAAAAACAATATACATATGTTCTAGTATCAAAAGTCCCAACCTCTTCTCTGTCTGTCCACTGTGCAAACTTTAACCACATGACATGTGTCTTTCAACAGGTTTTGAAAGCGAAACTAAATCGCAAACTCGGCCCTGTCTGCATATAATTTCTGTCCACGGTGTAGGCCACCACGTGGCAGGCGTGTGTCTGTCAGCCTGCACAGACTGTTTTGTCTATCTTCGGTTCAGGGCCTGTGCACCATTATGTAATAAACCAATAGCAGCCAGGAAACAGCTTTACCATACTTGAACGAGTTGGAATGTAAGGGTTACCTGCAAGCTTCCTCGCTCCAAGGTTGTTGCTCTGTGGGGAGCTCTGCACGGAGCTAGCCGCAGAGGTGGCATGCGAAGCTCCTCGCGAAGGAATTACCTCGGAGCGCGGAGCTTGCGGTTAACTATTGCTTGTGGTCACTCGAGCCCGCCGTCTCTAAATTCCAGTCTCAACTTCTCATGCAGACTTTTCAATCAGGATTTTAATGGAATCACAAGGAAATGGCAAATAAATTATACAGCCAGTCACAATTAGCCAATCATGAATGAATGGAAGCGATTTACGTGTCCCATTTCCGTAAGTTAACCCATTTATCTGTTCAGTCGCTGACCACATGCTGTGAACAGTGTCCTAGATGTCACCCCGACTGCAATCTCATTGAGTTGTACGGTGCTATTTGACGGCACACTATTATAATTACGTAACCGTTTTGCGAAACCAATTGGTTACGTAAAGACCAACACAGTGAAATAGCACAGCTGAGGCAATTGCGTGATCACTAAATAGCTCAACCTCGTGCGAGTGAAAAAATTATCTCCTCGCCAACTTGGCGAATAATTTGGTATGTCTGGTAGCCAAATGGCTAAGGAAAAAAAAAATCAAATTTCGACCACTGAAATGAGTGAATTTACATTTCTGCAGCAACATTTCCTGACATGGTAAAATTAAATGGTGAAAATTTTGTAGTTCCGCATTTTCCCCAATATATCCTCGTTTCACTCTACATCTTGTTTTATTTGTTTGTCAAAATGAAAACATTCTTTGATAATCCGATTGTTGAAGGTTTAGGCTTTTCAAAGCTGTATACATTTGGGCAAGTTTCACTCAAGGCACTCGCGTAAAATGCGACATTGAAGACAGAGTGGGGTTTGTTTTGACAGCAAAGCAGCGTTGTCATCTTTTAGCATCATCATTGGGGTTGGGAAGGCTCTTAGAAATTATGCCAAAAGTCGTCACCGGGGTCGGAACAGGGAATTAAGTTGTCATCCTTTGGCGTCACTGGTACCGAATGAGTTAACTGAGCAAAAACTACCTGTTTTACTTTCAATTTAGAAAGGTAGTTCTCTCGAACCTGATTGGACATGCCGTGTTGAGAAAGTAACACGAACAAAAATTCCCCTGACCCAGACAGTGAAGTGGCAGGGCCATATCTAGACTCAGCACATAGGTTCCGTTCCCCCAAATTACTACCCTAGCACTTAAGGCTGGGGTGCAGGGACCGCCTAGGCCCCGGAAGCTCCGGAGTTCTAGATGGCTGGAAATACATCCGAGCACATTTCTGGCAGTTAAATTTGTAAAATATTATTCACAATTCAACCCCTGTTTTATATATTTTTAAGAGAAAATATTAAATTTTAAATATTATACATGGCCCTTGGGATGAAAGAAATAACTAGAGCCGGATAGAGTTAATTCCCCCGATAAATCTCTGTTGGTGATGCAATGAGCGTCAGTGCAACAACAACAAATATGATATTTGCGTTGGTTTATTGGGTTGTACCTATTGGCCGTACCTATTGGCCATACCTATCGCTATCTTTTGTGAAGTATGTTTAGAGGACTTGTTATGCAAGACACCGCTTGTAACTGGCCGACCAAGTTTCATTTTACAACTGAAAACTCCACTCCGCCATTGATGTGTTGACAGCAACCACAAACACGTGGGCACTACTTTTGATTTTGACAGATCTCACAGGTTCCTACAATGCGGGAGTTGCACAATACAGGGTTCCGGCCTTGGCCGCTAGGATCGCCTTTGTCTTTATTTCCGTTTCATACCACTTCTATCGTCTGCTAGGCACAGCTGAGTGGGCTGGCTGATCGTTTCGCTTGGACGCGTAGCGGGCGATAACTCTCCGTAATATCCACCGCCCAGCCGCCAGGATCGCGGCGAACGACATTTACGGTTTGTTGCGAAAAAGCAGCCGACATGGAAATTGATATGAAAATAGCAGCGACTGCGTGTTTGCTTTAAGGTATGTGGTTGATTTATATGATTTTAAGTTCAATACTTGATATAATCGATAGAAACCTGTCGTAGTTTATTCTATTGTGCCGCCATATACGTTAGCAATGGTGAAAGACAAATATACCGAATATAAAACAGGCCCGCGGGATGACTGAAATAGTATGAAAACTAAAAGACGTCTTTATTTCTATACGGACGTTTACGTGGATACAAAATAAATGAGTTATGTTCACAGCAGTCATATACTATTGTCATAATCATTCTTTGTGGGTGTCGTTATCTCGCTAAGTCTGAAGTGAAAAACAAAAGGGCTTAAGAGCCATTCCCTGATCTTAATCATTCTTTGTCGATGTCGTTATCACGCTAAGTCTGAAGTGAAAAACAAAAGGGCTTAAGAGCCATTCTCAGATAATAGTGATCCTGGCGGCTGGGCGGTGGTTATTACAGAGAGTTATCGCCCGCTACGCGTCCAAGCGAAACGATCAGCCAGCCCACTCAGCTGTGCCTAGCAGACGATAGAAGTGGTATGAAACGGAAATAAAGACAAAGGCGATCCTAGCGGCCAAGGCCGGAACCCTGTATTGTGCAACTCCCGCATTCTGTGAGGAGACGAAGTACAAGTTACTCTTTTGCAATAAAATAGGCGTTCATTATCGTTCAAATCCACTCTGTGAACTTTTAGATGAAATAACAAGTCGATTTTCACATTGTAAAGTTGGTCAGGAATGAAACTTTATGGGTTTGCAGTTATCCCAGTGATTGAACAAAAAGAAATTGTTGTCAAGTGCCCATACATACCAAACAGTTTTAATCTGTACAAATGTTTCAGCTCTAATCATTTTGAATAGCTGCCATGTGTAATATGTAATGATGACCAAAGGAATGTTCTGCAGGGTAAATAAAGAATTGATCATCTAGATATACATGTACCTTTCAGTTGGTCATTTCTAAGAAGCATTATGACTGAAACAAGAGCTACAGTTCAGCTGTTCAGGTAACAAGAACAAAATCACTCATGTACTTGACCACTCGACACGGCCTAATGTAGGACATTAGTACCTCGTTCTGCACTGCTAGGACTCCATATTGGCATCCATGTTGAAAGTGTATGTGGGCCATTTTCATGAAAATGTACAAGTAACGGTAAAGACAAATCTAAAATTCAATTTGTGCGGTTTGGCTACCAAATGGAATTATTCAAGACCTTGTAGGCCACAAACACTGTTTTCCTATCAGCCAAGCTACGGGCTTGGGATCGATTCTCGTACAGATCAAATCTCGTACACCTCGTACGTGCGCGCGTTCAAAGCACGTGGTGACTTTCTATGTGGATTGCTTATGTGCGGGGATGAAGTTTAATTTGTCTGTCAAAATTTCTACTTCTTGGTATGTTTGGAAGTATTATTTTTTTGTAAATTGTTTTCTGGAGAATACTTACTTGTGGTTTCCATCACGTGGGGAGTCCATTTTATCGCCAACCAATATATGTAACCTGACTGATGACCATGATATTCATTCTACGAAAGCCAGACGACAATCCCATTTCGACAGCTGTGTTTATGTCATGTGACACGGGGCGCAGTCATTGTTTTTCTTCGACTGCCCCTCTCCATCTGCGAACGAATGTTCACAATCAAATGGGGGAAAACTCACTTTTCCAATAAATCAGGGCCATGTTCCAGTTGAATTTTACGTCATGAAATAGCATAAAAATATATCAATCTATATATTTCTGAAACGAGTATTTCTTCAGGATTCCAAATATATTATCAAAATTAAAATCGGATCATTATTGGATACGCTATCAGTTATTGACGGCCGCGGAGTTATAATTCCGATGATTACCGATGATTTTCCGGAGATAAAATAATCTCGTTTTTCATTCAACTAACAACAGTCGCTGTTCAGCCTTTGATTGCGGAAAAGTCAGGTTGATAAATTGTCTCTTTAGTACATTATTTCTTCTAAAAATACTCAAATAAACTATTTAGGTGCTTGGACGATGACATTTACAACAATTCAGCATAAAATTGCGACTTTCGTCTGCTGTACGGGAATTGCTCTCTCTCGTGGGTTACAAGTACCGAAAAAGTCGAGTTAGTAACTGCTCCCGCACGTGCGGGGAAAGGTCACGTAACCCGCGAAACTCCTCCCAGGAAAGGGTCTTGATCCCAGCACTAACCAGGTCAGTTTTTGTGTCTTTCAAGAAATTACTTTTATATAAAATTGAAATAAACCGTGAAAAGTGTACGAGAAATGGTCCCTAGGCCGTAGAGTCACTGTACTTAACCCCGAAATGGCTAGAAAAGTTTTTCCCGTTCTAGCCCATGTTATTTTCAGGTGGTAACGGAAAAGACAAATTTGTAATGGTAAAGACATTGAATTCAAGACCATTTTCTTTTAACTAACCAGTTAGTTTTAGTTTCTTAATGAAAGTCAAGCTGCCTTTTGCTGAACATTCTTTTGCTGTATTTCAATTTCCAAGAAAATTTATTATCAGAATGTCACTACAATTTTCTAAATAACTGTGTTAGTTGGCCAAGATTTTTTTTTGTCTTTACCGTTATATTCCTGTCTTTACCGTTATTTGTACATTTTCATGAAAATGGCCCATATCACTCCGAAACTCCGAACAGCACATGTCAGCTGTTTGACTTCCATTTCCATGAAGATCAGTTTCAGATGAGAAACCAGGAGAAACACCTCAAATTAGAAGAGATCCTTCGGGGGTAGAATCAAGGGAATATCCATTCATTTGGATATATACTTTACCTCCTGATAAGGGAGAAATACCACGAGGACTATGTGAGCGGAAACACATTCCATAGCATGTGGTGTGCCTGTGTGGCGGATCACAGTTGACACCGGAGTGGTGTAAAATCCTTACACCATTAATGCGCGAGGTACTATGGCTTCGATGGAATAGGCCGAGCAGTCACGAGTCGTACTTGACAAGAATGAATGAACTCTGAATATGGAAGTCATTTTGATAAATATTCTATAACTATTATCGCATTCCTGATGATGGCATAGTAATTGCTAAAATATAGACCATTTATCCAAATGACCTTCACATTCAAAGTAACATTCAGGTGTTTTTGTGTCATTAACTGTTCGGCTGCTGAATTCTTCTTTATGGTGCACTGCAGAAGTTCCCATTTTTACGATGTATTACACTATTACACCCGGGTTTTATGAGCAAAAATACCATACATACATGTGTGTCAAAATTTGCCTTTCGTAGAAGCCGGTTCATAACAGTTCGGTCAACGTTTATTTTATTTTATTCTTTGCCGAAATATTTAAAATTGTCATTGTAAATACATTTTATTGTAGGAGGCTACATTGACTTCACCTTATTATCGCCAAAAACAAAGATTTTCAGTGAAATAACGCTCGAAAAACGTGCTTTTTTTCGCTATATTCAGCATGGTCGTGTTCGGCTATCTGACTGCCATTTCGAAAGATCTAGGTCTCGTTGTCAAGGGGAATCCTTGTTCTTTCTATAAATAGTCATTAATTTGATGGATGGCCAATGAAAGCGCGCGATGATGACGGATTTGGAAACGATAGAGGGATATCCCTTTCATAGAACTGGAAGCAATGAGTCTCGCGATTGGACAAAGCCATCACGTGGCCGAAATAAAGGTCGTTCATTGGCCCAGACGTTATACTGGAAATTTTCCATAACAAAATGACGACGTAAAAACTGGCGACTGTTGAGGAAGTTGACAGAATTATGTGAAAATAAAGTTTGTTGCGATGATTTCATCGTAATCAACACTATGCTTTTATACTTAAAATATACCAAAGAATCATATATTTTAATGGGGTTTCCCGTAAGTATTTTATATTTTCTGAGCGGCCTTCTCGTTGAGATTTTATGAAAATCTCCCCTCGCGGTATTTATTTATTTTCTTATTTCTTTCTCCCGATTTCGTTCTTCTAAGACTGCATATGGAGTTTACATCCAGAAAATCAAGACAGACTTAGCTAACAATATACATATGATTTTTATCAGGTTTCATGCATGGTAAATTTGAAAAAATATCGATTTTAGACAATTGTACGCGAAGACCGACAAGTTCAGGGCCACTCTCCCGGGCCCCCCGCAGTCTACACTGCGGCCACTCTACTGGGCCCGCAGCAGCGTAACAGTTAAATCAACTTCCCATTCTTACAGATTTGATCACCCAAACATTTATTCACCTTCTGTTCTTGAATTACTATCAATATATGATATTGCTTACCTAACATGTTAAAGCCAGTAACTTGTCACAATCTTCAGTGATAACAGTTCACAATTGAAGTCCATCTCTCCCTGAGGTATATAGAACATGTGCCTGAAAAATTAATAAAATATCTTTTATATCTACCACATGAATATGCCTCTAATTTCTATTTCCATGTTGGAAAGTTAGGGAAGGTTAGTTTTAGGTAAAACCAATAACAGGAATATGATCAAGGCTGAAACTTCATTTATTTTCACATTGACCAATTGGCATTACAAGTGAGGGTATGGTCCAGTGAAGCAATACTACACAAGCATCTTCACCTTAGCTGCATGGAGTTATTTCCCTTGATTGTCTATATTGATCCAGCATGTACAATACCACTGCATCAAATTAGAGAACCTCCCTAAAATGGAGGTGAAGAAGTTTGTTTTTGCTTAAAAACCTTTGATTTATTCACCATACATGCAACACCCCAAAATCATCAGGCGACTTAGCTTATACTGTTATTTATTGTAACAGTGATTTTCCAATTAAAGTCGGCATAGTCTATTTTTTTAAATAGACTGTATGACTATCAGTTAATTCATGTATTAGCAGATACTAGTGACAGTCTGCCTTCACTCCTTCAGCGATTGGTCATTCGACTCGCGCCATTTTGAATTAAAACGAGCTTTCCCATTGGCTCACTATTTATATGACGAAAGGGTTTCCCTCAACAACAAACACGACAATCTGGGGGGAGGAGGAGTGAAATCCCTAAAAATAATGCTACATTTTCTCAATTCCTCTGAACAAGATACATGTACATGTAAAATTAGACAATTTCTACTACTGTTTCTACATGTATCTCAAAGACTTGGGGTGAATATAGAAAGACACCTGCAATTTATTTGGCGAAGGGAGGGGGGGGGGGAGAGGGGAGGAGAACTACCTATAACTTACCTGTACAATTGAGTAGACTGAGGTAGATAGGAATGCCTGGTGATGACTCATCATCTACAGGAATATAATACTGGAGCCTCCATTATGGGACAACCTGAAAGTACACAACAGTAAATGAGATTAACTTATATTTGCTTAGTGAAAGATTGTAATGCAGGCTTGCAATTTTCATGCATTATATCTTTTATAAGCAATTAATATATAGATCTACCAAAATCTGAAGACTCTTCCCCCTCCCCCCTTTGGCCTTTGAAGGGGGTGAACTGTCCCCCCCCCCCACCCTCAAAACAAATCTCCAACAAAATACAAGCAGGTATTGTTACATATAGTACGATACATACTCATTTACATTTTTAATGCCTACATCTAGTACCGAGCTTCAATCCATCAGTAGCTCATCAATCAAAATTTCCCAGTCATCTCTCTACATGCATATGGAATTTGACCATTTTAAATCCATGTGTGAGAAGTGAACATTGAGTTGTATATTGAGAATATATATCTGGATATTGATGTAGGTGATGCAGGCCTTGCATTATGACAGGGCTGTGCAAGGTCCCACGAGTTCTTCCTGATCTCCACTTTCCGTCCTCCCAGTTGTTTTTTGCTATCTCCCGAACAACAAAAAACTTGAGAGCTGACACTTTGTGACTGTACTTTACCATATTGGGGTCATTTTAAGCCTATTTGCATACCCCCCCAAGCAAAGGATCTTGTGTAAATTCAAACTGGTGACCATGTGGGATATCAGAAAAGTGATGTTTTCATAATTTTCTTCAAAATTCCTGCTTTTTTGAGAGGAAAAGTGTGCAAAAGGTGTTATTTCACATCAGATTATTATTTACTAATTTATACTTTTCGTGAAGAAAGGAAATAAATAAAAAAATCGAAAAAATCTGACCAAAAAATCTTTCAAAAATGCCTTTTTTGAAAATGGTGTCGTGACGCCCGCGCCCCTCATCGTCGATGACGAAACAAAATCGACACGAGAATCAGCTACTTGGTAACACATCAACTCAGTCAGTTCCGATGACGTATAGGGCAGTGCCCCATTCCGCACTCTACGCAATGGTCTATCTGATTGACAGGCTACAGCAAGAAACACGGAAACAGACCAATCATATTTAATGTACTGTATAGCAACGGTTAAAGCGAATTGCAAAGCACATGTTTGCAGACTCGAGAGTTTAGAAACTGTTGAGCTATACATGCATTATGGCAGATGCGAGCGTTCAACTCTCGACATTAATTCGTTGGAATATTGGTGACTGCATCAGATATACATGTAGAACCGAACATGATGAATCGGGCCACGAAATGGTGGTCCAAGTTTGGTGCAAACTATGCGCAAAACACGTGGGCAGGATTACGGCAGATGGACGACTGCAAATAGTATGGTGTGAACTACCCCTCATGTACATGTATTCGAGGAGTGTTATTTTAAGGAGTGTGATTAGCACTTCTCTCAGTTCAGAGGAGTGCGATTTTTAGCACCCATGCAATTTTCAATACAAAGCTGCACATCTGAAAACCCCTCGGCTCTGGGTGCCAGCCATTCATACTGTATTCAATTTGAACCAAGATGTCAGGAACACCAAGCAGTCAAGTGACAAATAACCAGATTATCAAAAATTTTGCAATTAGAAATGGCCCCTAAGGTTTCCATCCAATCAGAGAAACCGGTATTCATTACATAAATCTCTTGATGCATCGATGATGTATACCAAATATTACATTGCGCATTTGAACAGTATCAGAGATAGAGATCATTAATGATTTTGCATAAATTAAAGATGGCCGCCCATCCTTCCCGCCACTCAGAGGAACTGATGTGGTTATTCATTAATGCAAGTCGCTTCATACATCGATGCTGTAAACCAAGTTTCGTATAGAACACTTGAATGGTATCAGAGATAAACATCATTAAAGATTTTGCATAAATTAAAGATGGCCACCAAGATTTACGCCCAATCAGAGAAACCAGATCTGTCATTCATCGCAAGTCTCTTGATGCATTGATGATGTATACCAAATTTTACATCGAGCACTTCAACGGTATCAGAGATAGAGATCATTAATGATTTTGCATAAATTAAATATGGCCGCCAAGGTTTTCGGTCAATCAGGTTCCGATTCAAAGTATCTGGATGTATCAATGATGTATACCAACTTTCATATAAAACAACTGAATGGTAACAGAGATATGTATCATTATTGATTTCGCATAAATTAAAGATGGCCTCCAGGGTTTCCAGCTAATCAGAAAAGCCGGTTTGGTAATTCATTGAAAGTTGCTTGATGTATCGATGATGTATACCAACTTTCGTATTGAACAGTTGAATAATTTCCGAGATATGGATCATTATCCAGTTTGCATAAAATTAAAGATTTCCACCCAATCAGGTCCCAATTCAATAGGCTTCTGGTCCTTGACTAGGTAAATAAGCAAGTATTTTGGAATTCACTAGTGGAACCGTTTTCCGGCTATCTCGCTCACGTACGGACGTACGGACAGACAGACGTACAAGAAGAAGACAATACCCCATGGCCAAAATTGGCCGAGAGATAAAAATGACGGACTGGTGCACCCCAAATCGCCCAGGCTGAATAGGGTTGATAGCCACTAGGAGACCTATCAAATCAGCCTGGTGTGGTTTCTAAAATGCAAGGCCTGGTGATGTTGGACATCAATAAAATATTGAAGCTGCTCGGTTATCGAAATCTAGATGCAAAACAACTGCCGAAAAAGGGGGTTACCATACAATGTACATGTATATTGCGGCATGCAGGCCCAGGAAAATCTGTCAAGTGTTCATGAAGAAGATGGTCCTATTTTTTATAAACACTCACTGGACCCAGGACCTCATTGCAGTTACATATTTGTTATGTATTGCTATCTTGTAGCAATAATTGATAATTTGTACAACAAAATTTAGTACAGTTTCATAATGAAACATATGATTCATATCATGTATCACTGATTTGCAAAAGGTTAATATTTTAAAAGACAGATTTTAGGTCCAACCTACTAGCTAATTTTTCTGCAAGAAATACTCTATATTGAAAAGTTAAGAAAATAGTAATGTAGATAAAGCCAAAAATATAGGTATATAAAAAGAACTTTCTTGGATAAAATGTATGTTTGGGGGGCACAACTGCATTCCGTTAAAGAAAGGAAATACAGGGGCTGTCACCAGCAATCAACCTAGTACACTGACAACAGGGGGGAGAGGGATCCATCAAAACAGGTGGACTGACAGTTGCCATAGTAACGCGGATATTTAAAACTCTACTAATCACAGTCAATTTGCCTCCATGATCTCTCAGCTTACTATAACTGAGAGGGGAGAGATTTGAAAACTGTAAACATACACTTCAGAAGTGCTCCAGTAGCCAACTTCATATTTTTAGATCCATGGTGTAGAGCCAACCAAGTGCATGTTGGTACATGTATATTGTATACAATCTTCCAGTGTATTATTAATGATGTCCATGTAGTATATGATTTACACATCCTATCAAAACTTCGAGTCCCATCAGTTATCAATCTGGAGGATCGTAATGTATCCTACTTTCTTTCTTTGTAAAAATATTAATAAACTTCTTGGAGAACGAGGCCAGAATATCTCAGTAATGGATGGAACCTGATTTTTGGTTCCATGTCTTGCAAACATGGGAATCCATTGCAACATTTCCAGTGCAGCCTAACAATCGGAAACAAATGTGTAGGTTCCATAAATTAGCTCACAAAGAATTACCCTCAAGGAAACAGAAATATCGGTTCCATAAAATACTCTGGCCCGAGAAGAGATGGGGGGGGGGGGGACATTATAGGGACATTTCTAGTTCCATAGTTAGTAGATGTATATTTCTGAGCAGAGCTCTGTACATGCAACACAATCAATGGGAGACAACTCTTACCACAATAAATATCTTACAAGTACACTGCTATGCTCTTTTATTCAACAATTTATGCTTTCACAAGCGGTTTGGGCTACCTGATCCATATACATGTAGCTGTATGCATTGGCCATGTTGGTCTGATGTTCAAAATTAGGACAACAGTCAATGAAATATCATTCGTACATATCCCATGTTCTTTTAGTTCAGATATAGTGTTATAGCGATATATGAGTGCATCTCCACATCACCAGTTTGAGTTTTACAGAAGCTATATAAGTATAGATGTGACCGCAGTACTTAGGAAAATAAACAAAATGCCCAGGACACAGCAGTCTGGGTAAAAACAAACTACACCTTAAGAAGTAGAGGAGTAGACTGAAATGACCCGATGTGAATGTGGGCCGTTTAAACTGACACAATGTTATTTTGCTGGGATAATGGGACGAGAAATGAGGATGAATAGAAGGACGGGATTGGAAGATGAGATCTGAGACAGTCGATGCCCCGGACATGAGGCCGCATACTCTGATGAGAATTTTTGTACGAGAGGAAATCGGAGCGACCTTTTGTCCCCCTGGTATTCCGCACACGGGAGGGGATTAAGTCCGGGGCAGCCCGAAACATGCCCAGTTACAAAATCTAAGACGGCTTTTAATTCTTCTTATTCTGTCCCAACATGTTTCCTTTTCAAACGCAAGATTGAGAGCGGCGTCAAAAGAACCCGCAGATTAATACCCCAGCCTGGGAGGAGAGCTTGTACACAAAAATCGAGAGTGAGTCATGGAGCGACTACGTTGACTTTTTACATTTTCATTCGATATCTTAATTCCCTCGCTCATCATCTCAGAGAATATCGTGTTTCGTTAACGAGATCACACTAAGCAAACGGAATACAAATCGTTTCTATTAACTCCTGTATTATATTTCATAGTAGACTTTAAGAGACCTTTTCAGAGGTCAAGAGGGATTTTGTTTGTCACAGGAAACAATTTTTAGAAACTAATTACAAAAATTCTTTCATCAGTGATTCCCTTTCAAGCCAAAGTCAGAGGACAAAGAGAGTACAGAAAACGCTGTCAAACAATGTGAGAGACCTACATGTATTTTTTTCATGCATCTAGACTGATCCTGTGCTTATATATATATTTTTTTTAGTAATTTAGAAAGTGATCATATAACAGTATTTTTCATTATTTTGGGACGTAAACGTAACACTATTTTCGTTATTTGGGGATTACACTATCTTAGTATAGCACAGATTCTAGTGCTGAAAATTGGTCGAGTCCCTTGCGGGATTTGGACCAGCAACCAACGGGTTAAATCGCCGACATATAGTGCTGGCGGTTGGGTGCCTAACTCTGGTGGTCGCCAGTTCGAATCCCGCATGGCACTCGACCAATTTTCAGCACTGGAATTTGTGCTATACCTAGATAGTGTAATCCCAAAATAACCAAAATAATTTTTTTTTTTTTTTTTTTCTTTGGTAAAAATAAAATACTAATTCATCACGATCATTCTAAAATCACATACAGGACAAGAAAACTGAACTCAATTTATTTCACAATTACATGTATCCGGGAAAGCACTGTTAAATAATTATATCGGAATTAGTGACCAATCAATTCCGACTGAAAATCAATCTATTATATTGAAATTTCAGTTGTAGGATCTATCAGATTGTATTTTCAGTCTACATTAGATTCAATCTATCTAAAGCAGATCGAAAGTAATTTTAATGCTTGTTTCCAGCTCTGGCACGAAACCATCTTATTATTGGAGAAGGAAGCTCTTGATCAAAGGTGGCAGTTCAACATGAAAGAATTTTCAAACCGGAACACCATGTGCAATAGGCTTGGTTATTCCATTTCTTGGTCGAATGCTTCCCTACATGTAGTCACCTATTGGGTTTGTCTTACATGATGTAAAGACTGGTGAATGGCGGGGGTGGGAGATTTGGTACGTCACACTGAAGGCTATTTCACTCATACATGTACATTGTATATGGTGACAGCCAGTTTGATTGGTGGAGGAAGCCAGATTACCTGGAGAGAACCACTGCCCATGAGCAAGTAACTGGCAAACTTTCACACATGCATGCAACAGTAGCTAACACCAGTCGGGCTTGAACCCATGCCGGATCAGCGGCATGAGGCTAGTGGTCACTGATGGACCCTGACTGATGGTGGGTACATGTACGTGCAAAACTAGCCCATTTGAGCAATTCATCTTTCAATATATATATATATATTTTTTTTTTTTTTTTTTTTTTTTTGAGCCAGTAAAGAAATATGTACATTATGCATCTGCACAATTCTTCTTCGTAACAAGTTCTCGCCTACAATCTTCTTCTTTTTTCTGCTTTCATTCTTCCGGATATACATGTTTGCAGCTTTCATTTTGAGCAGACTATATTCAAGGAGTTATAGATACAGACTACATTATTTACACAAACTCTTTTAACCAGTTCATTCACACTACTTCATAATTATATTAAGGTGCTAGACATCGTCTGGTAATTAGACATTGCTGAGTGTCACCCAGTACAGAAGACACATATTGTGACACCAGACGGCCTGTAACCAAGCTTCTATCCCATTCTGGAAGTCTTATAAGTTATATCATAAATCACACCAGCGCCATTTGAATAGGGACACAATATAATATGGCGCTATCTAGTATCAGTTCTACGTTCAGTTCTATTTTAACACATCTTCACATGTTGTTACACCTGTAATTATATCACACTCAGTCAGACATGTGTCTACAGAGGTCAACGGCCAAAAACTTCAAGGATATCGTTTGGCCTGTTCACCTAGTATCTTGCAAAGCTCACTGAACATGTTTCCGATAGATAAGGCCAGACTCTTTTTATTACTTGGATTATGGGCCACTGATGTTTCAGAGAAAATGACAAAAGAATCAACCTTTTTTGCATTCAGGCAGGCCGCCACATAGGGTTTGGAGAAATTCTATGTGTTCTATGACAAGGCAAAACAAAAAACAAACACACACTATAGTATAAATCGTTCGAGGTATTTTCCAATGGAGATTTGGCAGAATTGTCCTGAAACCTGTACGCTAACGTATGAGAAGCTCTCGGGACTGCAGGTTTATATTTTGTATACTGTTATAATTTGATAGTGCCAATATTCCGCAAATACATGGACATCATGCTGCAGTGTGTGGCGTTTGGCTGTTCAAATAGAACTGGGAATCCAAACCTTCCAAAGACCGTGACATTTCATCGGTTCTCAATGTTGAAACCAGATGTACTGAAACAGTGGGTGCATAACGTCTGTCGGCAAGATTTTACTCCAAACGCATTGATGAACTTTGGCACAGTGAGGCTGATGCAATAAATTGGAGTGAGTTTATTAGTCTTTCAACACTATTTCAGTCATATCACGACGTTCGGTTCTTATTCCTGTCAAACTGTAATCATTCCAATGTAAGAAAGGCTTGGTTTGTAATATATCTCCATGCAATATCATTATATTTTTGCCTTATCCCACTAGAGAGTGGCGAGGCCCGGGTGACGTCACACGCTTAGACGACCTGAGCCAAAATGGCGGCACGCTTGAGAGACAACGATGCGCAGGTTGAACGCCGATTTTTAAATCGAGTGGAAAAAAATTGCAAAAAAATATTTGCTTACATTTTTGGATACGGGGGGAGATAGATCTTTCATTCAGTGTATACATTAGTCACATGTTTTCTTCTCCTTTAATTGGCAGTGCAAGGTCCCTGGACTGGCACAGTCGGAAGAACAAGCTTTAATTTGGTGTATCAGGTTACAATGCGTTGACAATGACAATTTAATTGGTTTTGTGTTACATAAGCGATGTTAGATTTCTGGATAAGTGATCACGTGTCATGCAGATGAATGAATACAAAATTCATCATGTGATTGAGAGAGATATAATGTACATCATCAGGGTTTGGGACCATTGTTGAAGGTGTTTGTTCATCTGATGCTGATGTCGGCCATTGTTCACCACTGGAGTGGGAATGTGGGCAGCATTTGTTCCTGCCCCCTGGACTGTTGATGTGCTATGATAGTTAGCAGTTCCTAGGAAACAATTTCACTCACTTCCCCTTTTGAACACCAACTTACCATGCATCACGAAGCATAGCCAACAAAATTTTAAATTGTTTTGGGGTTTTTTGGAACAACTAAACGCCCCAGGGCTTATGAAGCTGATTCCTCACAGAATATGGATGATATTAATCAAACATGCCAAAAACCAGATGCAGTTAATGTGGGGCTGGAACAACCACACTACCACTACTTGTGCGCCTAATTAATTTTGGGGGTTTAATGTGATATGACACTATCATCCAAAGAGAAATTGGTCTTGCATAATGATATAATCAGGGCTCGAATTGGCGGCCTGCAAATTGCAATTTGCAGGCCAAATTTGAGGTGTTGCAGGCCATGTGAAAATTCGCCTGCAAAAAAAAAAAAATTGCAGGTCATAATTTCTGTGGCAGAAATTGTTATTATCTTCTGTTCAGTGGATATTCTGGAGATCATTTTCGTCGACGACATGTCCAAAAGGTAGAACACTTTTCATCTTTTTCAACACAAAATACATCGTCGTGGTCGAGTTCAGATCGATGGCAAAAGTAAATATGTTCAGGGGAGTCTGCTCGCGCATTACTTGGAAATAGAGAACTGTTGTCTCCCTTTACTGTCCTTACGCATGCGTGCGCCGCTGTTCTAGGAATCCTATTTCCGTTCGTTTGTTGCCGAGAGACTGGCCAAAATGAACTGACAGATTAATTTGCCGGGCTGCCAAATAATGAAATAAATTGTGTGATGGCAAAAGTATCAACTGTACGATCGTGGGGGTTTAACGACTGGCTCAAACCAGACACGGCTTACTCCAACTATAACGTATTATTTCATTAATTATTTCACGTGAGTTCGGTGTTTATTATTAAAAAAGACACTTATTTATGTGAAGATCGCCTACAAATGTAAAACAGAGCGTCATTTATTCAGAAAAGTTTGTTGAAACGCGTAAAAACGCACCTTGTTGACAAGTTCCTCCAACGAAAACCCGGAAGGCAATCTCAACGTTAAAGATGTCAAATTGAAGGGCAACAACTCTGCTTTCACTCTTCACAGCCTTTCTCGTGTCAGGTGGTAAAAATGCGTCGATTTTATTGGGTAAAATGGTCATGTGTTTCGAATCCTTTCCATTCAACCTCAATAAACCCGCGAAAATGATGATCACCTGACGTAATGCGACTTGCTGATTGGTCAAACTGTGACAACTGCTCATTACCATAAAATATTCACGAGTTACGCATGCGCCCTGGCCGATCTCGACGGAGTCTGAATGGCGCTGGGTTTCGCTGCGGGAAGCCACACTTCGCGTAAACGAAAGGATTTTTACCGATTTACTTGGAATATTCAATAAATATTCAATGATCGTTATGCTACGAGTAACCAAGAATACATACTGTGACATCTATAAGAATTTAGACGAGTTATTAAGTGGAGATGAAGCAAAACAGACCGTCCATCGGTAGTACTCTGAACGTGATAGAATTCTAACGTGAGTTTTACGGTACACAATTTTTCCGAATTACGATTCCTAAATATTTCTAAAGCTGTAAAATGACAAATATGTTCTGAATGTATGTTCAGGGTTTTAAATTGATGTATCGTGCATCAAATACTATCCATTATTTCAATTTATTTATCAATTCCCGTGACCAGACAGTCGCCGTTTTTTGAGCCCCATTTTGAACAGTTCAACTCTGCTTGACAGCATGGCACTCACACGTCGACCAGCGTATAAGTGGCCGACAGGACTAGGGTTAAGTGTAAAGTCCGTTATTGAGCTGTGGTCCATCAAAGAATTTCGAAAATCTTATTAAAAAAATGCAGGTCAAATTTTGCAATTGCAGGTCATCTTGGATTTGACCTGCAAATTTTTTGGAAGGGGTTTTTTTTTTGCAGGTCATCTCTCATGCTCTAAAGCGAGCCCTGATAATGTTCTCAATTTTTTTTTTTTTTTTTTCTCTGATCTGAAAATTTGCAATTGCAGGAGTGAAAAAAAAGTTGAAACACAGGATTTTTTTTCTTTTTCTAATCCATTCAATTATATGGATAGTCACCCTTAATCTAAGTAATAATGAAAAAATCTGGCCGAAGTTGTCTCAATAACTCAATATGCGCAGCCATGAACAAGAAGCATTTTTAATGTATCTGCAGATGGGTATTTTTCTCAGAATCGGTCTCAGTCACAAATGAACCTTCACAGAACCTCTACGACTGGCTGGATAGGGTAGATACTTCATGTAGGAAGCTATTGTCCAAGTCTTTGTGCAGCTGAAAAGGCTCCAGTCTAGACATATTGTTGTCCCCAGACTGAACTATGTATGCATTGTCTCGTGATGCTTACATGGAGTATGAACCCTGGATGGTCTTCCAATTTTTTTGAACAGGCCAATGAAAATTTCAGATTTCTTTTTGAAAACTGAACTGACCAATCAAGTACTTTGAAACTAATGGAGAAAGAGCAATTATTTTCCCAATGCATTAAGTACGGGTGAAAATATTAACCACATCATTTTCAGTATTAATTTTTCATTTCATATTCTTGTATTTCTCAGTTGTTTGACAATTTGACCAGTACGAAGCAGCATTTGTTGTTCTTATACTTAAATGGGTTAAGCCTGATTGACAGTCCCATTGACTAAAATTATGTATAAAGTAAGTGTAAATATGAAATTATTTTTTATTATTTTTCTTCTTTCGATATCTTCCTCATGTCTAGATTGACAAGTGGGAGAATTTTCATGACTGTACCCCAAACCTTTGGGAACAATTCACCAAAGACTGATAAGGGGGAGAAAATTTGATTAATCAGATTTTCGGGTATAAATCCCCCTTAATATGGGTCTTTGAAGAGGAATATGTCTTTGAAAAATCATCAAAACAAGAAAAATCTGACAGTGCATATCTGCAATGAA